>JAAGKR010001495.1:0-123588 GCA_011419295.1 Clarias macrocephalus
AATGACAGTAACCCGCCCTAATTATAGGCCTATATGTATGAGATAATGTACAGTACAAGGAAGAGGCTGTGTTGTACTGGCCTGTATCATGAGCATACAGTACAGTTGGCTGGTTTACATATTTCAGAGGGAAAAAAATCCTTCCATATTAGCCTTCACCCTCTCTAGTTGGTCATATGATAGCAAAGAACTGACTGGTGGGTTGGAATTGGCAGTTGATCAAACTGGGTGCAAAAAATGTTTCAGGGGGTGGGTGAGGTTTGGAGGCTTGCATAAAAGGCTTACGTAAGGCAACAACAAAAAAAAAATAGTTCTATGCAATGTCTGTGTCTCAGTCCAGAGCTGGAGGAATTGATACAAGAAATAGCAAAGCAAAATTGAACCATGATTCAAAGGACAGATGAGGCGATGAGGCAGTCTTCCACAATTGGTTATTTGTCTGTTGGCTGAGCAGAAATCTGCTCCCTGCTATTGAGTGTGAGATAGGCAGAGGGTGAGACAGGCAAAAAGGGTCAGCCAGTGAAATGACTCGTGCTCATGAACGCGGTGCACTTTTACAAATAACAGTGAAAGCTGTTCACAGCATGGAGAATAAGGTGCTGCTCCCAATTTTGTCTTCTCTCTCCTTTTGTTCTTTTTTGATGGTGCAGTGAAAAGACGATCTCATCTCAAAGCAGGTCAAAAATGATGCTAAAGATAAAATAAATAAAAAAAATGGTGGGAAAATGACACCTGGGCTGTGACAATAGCACGTCTTTCTTTCTCTATTTTTTTTTTAAACAAATTTAAAAAACAATGTTTTATATGATTCTTCATTGTTTGTGTGTCCTTCAATTCAATTAGTTTTGTCTGTATTGAGCTTTAACACTGGACACAGTCACATAGAGGTTTTACAAAACTCAACCTTGTATTCTTACAGGTATATTTTTCATTTATAAATCTCGTCCTAACGAGCAAGCCAGACGTAATGGCAAGGAAAAAAATCTCTGAGACAACATGAGGAAGAAATCTTGAGAGGAACCAGACTCAAAAGCAACCCCATCTTCATCTTTGTGATAACAGATATTATAGCTAATTTCCCCTCTATAAATCTATACCATTGTGCAACTGGAACATTCATTTTATTTTTAATTTGAAGAGTAAATTGTTGAAGTTATCAGCTGTTCACTGATGGAGACTTGAATGCAGAATTGTTCAAGGCAATTGCAGTCCTACAGCTACAGCAACTGCAGTTGAAAACCATCTTCAAAGTGTCTGAGTAGTAGCATTCACATTCATCTGATTAATCTTTTCTTTTTATTTCTTTCTAGTATTTTATCAAGGGTCTTTTTATTGCTTCCTTTTCCTTCAAAACATCACTGTTTATTCCCTTATTCTCTTTCTTTTTTATTTATTTAAGACAGAACCCAGAATGTCTACTGAGGTTATCGAGTCCAGTGAAAGCAGAAAGGAGCAAAGCTCAGAGTTCCACATGACCTCATCTAGCAGCTCTTGTTCAATCAGTTCGACTCGTCTACGCAAGGGCACTCACACCTCCAAGGTTCTCGAAGGTAAGACCAAAATATAGGAGATCCAGTGTTGTAAGAAAGTCACTCACCATCAGGTCTGTTTCAAGTCTTAAGTCATACAGCTGTGTAGTTCAGGATATATCTAAATCTTATCCTCGTACCCAAGTCAAGGCCAAAGTCCCAAAGCTGATACTAACGTGAAGTCCGGATGAGAGTGAAGAGTGGAGGGTCTTGGAGTAGGTTGTAGTTGTTCTTCATCCTCAAGGGCTGGGTTACTGTTTACGTTTTGATGTTATTTCCATGTTAACATTAATTTAAAAATATTACTCATGTGCTATACTTCTACATCAGAATCTGCAATATCTTGTATACATTTTTTTTCTACAGGCAATGTCTGTTTGTGTTAAAATTTCAGAGTGTGAATGCTGCTATAATCCTCATCCAAAATCCATCACTTTCCTTATACAGTATATTCCCAGTAATATGGCAGGCAGTCAAACAGTAATTTACCAATACATATTTGCAAAAATCCATCTCAATCATGGATCACAGACTCATTATGGTGAAGCAAGAAACAAACAGTAGGAAATGTTTTTCATGGATCTTGAAAGCGGTTACTTTGTAGAACTAAACACTAGTTGTCAGTGGCAGATACTGCAGAAGTAAACATTGTTTTGTTGATTTTTCAGATTAATTTGATATTCTTTTTTTTTTTTTTTAGTTTTTTTTTTTGTTTGTTTGTTTTTTTTTTTTTTACATCAAACATGGCAGATGCTCAACAAGCTCTGCTTTGCCTAAGTCTGCAATGATTCATTGACTGTGATAATTATAATGATAATGAACAGGCAGCTATGGACTTTTCCTCATTGTATTCATCTGCAATAATTAGATGTAAAAATTACAGTGGCTTATACATGTGTGCGTAAGGATGGATAAGTATTTTAAAAAAAAGTTTTATATTTCTTGTTTGTACGCACTATTCAAACCTTATATTTTGGTCATGCAGAGCAGACAGCAGTGCAGCGAAAGACCTTGGCTGTTATGGAGTCATTCAGTCAGGTGCAGAAGAGCTCTGAAGGAGAGAGTATTCCTGGGTTTGAGTAGAAACCTTGTCCTGTTTCAGCTCAGGAGGGTGAGAAGATGTCACAACTCATATTAGTGGAAGAATAATGATTTAATATGAATGCTTATGGTATATAGTCCACTTTTATTACATCATAGTACAGTAATACTATAATCATTAGTCATATAGTCAGTTATTGTAATCAAGATCTATAATCACAGGAACAGCTGGTAGTGGCTTTGAATGAATAAACAGTTTAAATCTCAGAAGAGGAGACAACAGAGTTTAAATGGTTTGTTAAAACAGTCACGTCTAAATTCGCATCTAAATTCAAATAGACAGCTAATACCTAATGATAATCTGTCTGTTGTCTATTCTATCAGTTACAGATCACAAATAGTGTCAAAAAAGCAACACCAAACGCTTTTCATTCTAATTAAATTCTTTCTCACATATTAACAGTCACTTCATCCTACAGGAACACATTACACAGGGATGGTGAGAAATATCACACATCTCAGAAAAACAGAACAACATGGCTAACAATGTTAACAGAAAACATTCCAAACACTCATAAACAAGGAACTGATATTCTGCTAGCATTTTGAAAAAGATTATAAAACGTTATGAGAACGGCTGTAATTTATAAGCAATATTTATATGTGTATATAGTTATACATATACTGTATTCATATAATGTGGAAATGCTGGATTCTAATGCTGAACACAACACAGTATGTAGTTTTAGAAGCAAAGTATTTGCCATCAGCACAGTTATTATCATGCTAGCTAGCATTTGAGAGATTAGGAATAAAGCTGATGTTTGTTAGCCATAGCTAGTGGTATTATCATCAGTAAAATTCTGTATGAGTTGAGGCAGACCAGAAGTTTATACAATAGGTCCCCGACTTACAAACATTCGAGTAACAAATTTCCTCGGGTAAGAACGGACCATGGATTTACAAACATTCATAGATGAGAACAAATTAGCTCATGTATTATACAGAAAAATATTATACAGAAAGAAACTGCAGTGCACAAGATACCAATATTTACAATTATATACAATATTTTCAGTCTGTAAATGAATGTATAAAATCCATGTCCAAAGTCCTCTATATTGTGTGTGTGTGTGTGTGTGTGTGTGTGAGAGAGAGAGAGAGAGAGAGAGAGAGAGAGAGAGAGAGTAATGAGTAGGACTCAGAGGGTTCATTGTATCTGTAAGCTATCCTGATGGTTAATAATCAAATTAATTGGAATAAATTAATTAATTAATTGAAATATTCTTAAGAAGACAGAGATGGGTCAGGGGTAGCTCAGTGATTAGGGCATTGGACTACTGATTGGAAGGTCCCAGGTTTAAATCCCACAACCAACAAGTTGTCCCTGTTGGGCCCTTGAGCAAGGCCCTTAACCTTCAACTGCTCAGATGTATAAAAAGATGTAAGTCGCTCTGGATAAGGGCGTTTGCCAAATGCCTTAATGTGAATATTCATAGCCCGAAACATCTCTGAGACAAAATGGAGTCTGTTCAAGCATGCATTGAATACCATGTAGTGTTGTCCTCCCTCCAATATCTTCCTGGGTCCCTTTAAATGAGGTCAGCTGACCTCATTGCGCCCCATTGCATCACTGGGATTTCCCTCATGATTTAAAGGCCGCAGGCTCGTGAGAGTGTAATGCGGAAACAATGTTTTTTAATGCTTTACATTATATATTTGTGTCACAGGTGTATAAGTCTTACTTTTTCAGATTCACGAACAGATCTGACTTAAGAACTTGCACACAAAATGGAACTTGTTCATAAGTCTGGGACAAGTATTAACACATTTAAATTAAGGGCAAAATGTAACAAAATTCTAAAATATGTAATTTTAACAAAAAAATATAATATATAATAAATATTTAAGATTTTATATGGAATTATGTATATTTACAAACTTAATTTATTTATTTAACTTTTTATAAATGAACATGTACACTGTAGTTATATACAGTACATAGTAATAGGAAGATATGCCAAAAACTCTCGATGATGCATTGCATATTTGAGCATGACTTCTTCAAATATGTACGGTCAGTTAAATGTTAAAAAAGGTATGACTGATTTTATAATATAATTGTACAAAAATTGTTTCCTGTATTTCCTTAACTCTTTATACTTCCTACAGTACTGTTACATTCTATACTATTAAATGCTAATTTTAATAATATTTTGCACATTAATAATGAGAAACACTTAAATGCTTAAAAAAATTGACTTTTAAAATTTATATTTCATGTTGTCAATAAAGGAATGATTAAAAGTAGAATTTACAATATGGAAAGAAATAATAACACAGACTCTGTAGTGTCCCACCATTTAAGCAGCTGTTATATATTATAAATAGGCAATTAGACATGTTTTAAAGAAACATTTATCATAAACAAAATGATCAGTGTGTAGATTATACTTGGACAATTTGCTGTTGCTGAAATGTTAACAATGTGCTTCATTGTGCAGCATGAACAGAAGAAACCTTATATGGCCTTTGCTTCAGTACAAAAGGAGCTATTTCTGTTTGTCAAAAACAGAAATACTTTTGCATTACTTGCTGTAATGCAAGTAGTATAAAGTTTTTTGGACTGACCTAAAAGAAGTGCTTTTAAATTATACATTGTTAAATCCATCAGTACACATGGTAATGTGGGTCACGGTATGGAGTAAGAACACAGGTGCTGAGCTGAGTTTTTGAAGTGAATTTTCTCAGTTACACTACACAGCCAATGCATGCAGTGCTGATCCCAAGCCTGTTTAGAAAAGCCGTAGGGTTACATCAGGAAGGGCATCCGGTATAAAACCTGTGCCAAGTTATGTGTGCAGTTGAAATGCTCTGCTGTGGCAAACCAAAAGAAATGAATGGTTGAATCAACCAGGGAATGGTCTTTTTAGGTTAGTTTATATTCAAATTTATTTTTCAACAATCCAATAAGTTTATTAATATCCAATTAAAATATTGTTTTACAGGGTATAGTGCTGTCTTCAAAGCCAAGGTGTCTGGCAACCCCAATCCTGATATGACCTGGACCACAGAAAGTGGCAAGCAGCTGACCGAGGGTGCCAAGACTTTCTATGATGACATCAATGAGCATTTTATATTAAAGGTAAAAGACCAGTCAGCCCTATGTATATCAGAATCTGTTCTCTGTTTCTGGATGCACACAGGAAAACAATTGAATCAGGGTATAGAAACCAAGGCAGTGGCATTTATGACAGTGATATTTTAAGCATTCGGAAGACGTAAAAGATGGAATGCATCACATAACGTATAATGATGCAATGATACAGCTCTTTATATTCATAATGTCAGCATGTCCCTGACAAACTCATAGCAGACCAAAGAAATATGGTTTATTAATATAATGTGATGTCATTCCCCACGTCTAAGACAATTAATCAAGTTGCAAGGAAAATGAACGAGACGCCTCGCTGCAATAAAAAAAGATTATGTATTTAGGTTGACGTATATAATATTCTTCAACCTCTAAGGAGCACGTTACAATAAACAAAGGTTCTTCCATGGGACGATGAGAGAAACGCTGAAATGATCTTATGTTGACCTGGTTTAACTTTTGAAAACAGTTACATGGCTTATGCAGCTTAGTGGTTGACAGTGCCGCCTTGCACCTTCAGGGTCTGGTTTTGATTCCCACTTGGGCCCTGCGTGTGCTGAGTTTGCATGTTTCCCCCCGTGCCTGGAGTGTTTCCTCCAGGTATTCCAGTTTTCTCCCACAGTCCAAAGTCGATATTAGGCTAATTGGAGTTTCCAAATTGCCAATAGTGTGTGACTGTTGACTGGAGGTCTTACCATGGTCATAAAATGGGGTTAAATATAATGGTAATCACAATTGGCCTCCATCGTCCCTAGTTGTGCTACAGAGGTTCCCAGATGGCTGGATGGATGGATTAAGTACATAAGAGTAAGGAACTGTGAGTTCAAACATGGTGAACAGCCCATATAAACCACTTACCTTAGCATGATGCAAGATAGTTTTGTAGTTTTGTAGTTTAATTTGCTGTTATACAACTGTTGAATTCTTGGTTTTGTTTGGTCAGGATGTCTTTTAGAATTTTCCATAATAGTATGTCTGACCTGCATGTCTGAATTTTCTATAACAGTATGTTTTCCAGTAGGCCTTACTGAAAGATAAATCACAGGATCATATCTATGTTCTAAAAGGTTATTTTTCCTTTTGCTTTTGGCATGGGAAAGTCTTTAGGACAAGGTCTTTGCTTTTTGGTTTCTTGTTTTGTTACCAAAAGGAGGCTTATAGAGTATTCTTTATTTTTAAAAAATGCACAAACCGACTCCTTTACAGGCGGCTGTTTTACCAAAAAAATATCATTTTTGTACTTTTTTCTAAACTAGAGTTGGGAGTACAAAAGTAGTTTTTACTCTTTAGATAGTAGATTTTTTTTTATTCTTTCCTATTAGATGCCTCCTTACTTCCATTTTTCTTTTTAATGTCACAACAGTTCATTTCATTGCATATCATACTATGTAAGGTTGTGTATATGATAAATAAAGAATTGCATTTAAATATGTGCCTTAAATAGCAAAAACATTTTTTTCTTATAGTTCTCAGTGGTTGGCATTGACAAACTTTTCTCACATTGATTGACAGAAATGTGGCTTGAACTTAGGGTATAATATCATATTTAGACATACATAAAAACAAATCCCATGTGACGTTTACACATGATTTTTTCCATATTTTGAAATGAATAATTAGTTTTCACACATTATCACATATTGTTCACATGATGCCACATGTGTTGAGTTCACGTTTGCAATTTCATGGGTAACATGCTGTCATGCATTTCATTTATATTATCCCATGTGAGGAAGATTTGTTCAGTACGGGAGAGTCAGCGCCGTCAGTTTTGCCCTCACGGTCTAAAAGCCTCAACAACATTCCCATTTAACAAAAAGCATGGTTAATAAATATTTAAGGAAAGTAAATGAGTAGATTTTGCCCTGTGTGCTATTTCCAGTCTTGTGCCTTAAGAGAAGCTTAATTTGCCATTAGGAAGTAATTAAGATGTACATGCTGACATATTCATTGTCTTCCACCATCTGTTTCATGACTGAGAAAAGCCTCAATAGTGCAGAATTCATCCAGAGATGCCAAGCTGCTCCCTGATGGCCATGAAGAGTACTGCAGCTTGTAACTCCAATGAGAGTGTTTCTCTTTTTGAAGGTCATTATGTCTTTTTCCTCATATTTTCCCCTCATTTGTCTTATTATGTGCATTCATTAGATTAAAAACCTAACTCTGGAGGATGCTGATGTGTACAAGTGCACTGCGTCTAACGACCATGGGGATGCCATTTACTCCATCTCACTCATTGTTACTGAAAGTAAGTTTGTGATTCAGATACAGCAAGAATTTTGAGGAAAACAGGATGATTCACTTCCATAAACGATTCACTTCCGTGTTATTTTTCCTCATCCTGTCTTCTCCTTAGATCCTGCACTGGACTTTAAGAAAAAACTGAAGAAACGGTAAAATAAAGACATATGGATTTGCCAGGTTTACATTTTGTCAGATGTGCAAATATAAACTCATTTCCAGTCCAGGGAAAAATTCGGACTGCTTTCCAAGACATCCAAGAATGGCATTATTAATAAAGACGTGCATGTGTTACCTTCTACAGTACCATCTGTTATAATAAATATACATTCTGGTAAATCGCTGCCAGGGTGAATATGCTGTATGTTTTGCTTGAGGATTTTGAAAAGCAGTAATTATGTGATGCAGGAGTGTAGAGAAGCGAGAGAAGAAGCCTCCAACTGAAGAGGAGATGCTGAAGATTCTGGCTGGAACTGATAAGAAGGACTACGAGCGCATCTGCGCTGAATACGGATTTACTGATTTCAGAGGCATCCTCAAAAAACTCAAGGAAATGAAGAAGAATGTGGATGTGGAAGTGGGTATCAAGCGAAACAGAAATAGCAAAAATAGGTCTAAACGCAGTTCATTTTAGAAAGCCCTCCTTTTAAATGGTTAACCGTCAGCATCTGTTGGTGATCCAGTAATACATTCTTGAGTTTCACACCTACAGAACCTTCTTGTTGCTTTCACTGTAGATGGATCAAAACGATCCATGTACAATAATAAGTTGTTTAATATATGATATATTATTATATGCACAAAAGTACCAAAATAGAACAGGGACATATAAAGACATCCCAACCCCCCCCCCCCCCCCCCCCCCGCCTCCCCGCTTTTTAAAAATAACGACTTAAAACTACATTTAGTACTATTAAAAAAAAAAAAACGTTCTGTCGTCCGCATGTTTTATAAGCCATACTTTCACCAGCCACCAGCTGTCTAGCATTTTTAATAGCTGTTGGCAAACAACTTGGAGACAAGCTGCTTTTTCTGTCTCAGGAATTTTCGTATTGCATTGTCATATTCTTATTTATTTATTTTTCAGTAGCTGAGCCTGTTTAATCTACATTAACAATTAGAAACGATTTTAAATGAGCATCATCAGCCTCTTCCTTTTATTCCAGTGTTCACTTCTTTACGTAATGACAGCTTCCTACCATACAGTAGGTCAGGTATGTACTGTATAACATTCGTTCGTGTATTTACTTAGGACCAGAGTTCTCTGAGTAAACATGGTCATTTACCACATTATCCTCAAACATTTGATACGATTGGTCCAAAGCTATTCAGTGGGGGGAGTGTTAGGGGGGGGGGGGGGACAACTTTCAAGTATTAAAAAAAAGTCTATTGTATCATTACGCTGCTTTCCTTACACACAGAATCACTGTCTGTTTCCAGATGGTTAAAGTATTGAAGCCTCTGGAGGACGTAACAGCGAAGATAGACTCCAGTGTAGCTTTTGACACAATTTTGGAGTTGAAAGATCCAAATATGAAGATGCTTTGGTTTCAGGTAAACCTATCTCTATCTACAGTCTGTATGCAATTTGTTCATCAAGTTGTTTAGGGAACAATTCTAAGAAAGAGACAGGTATTTAAAACTGCTGGATGTGATGTTTAACATTTTACCTGACATTTGACCTCCTGTATGAGAATACGTTAAACAACCAATTCTGGTCACAACACAAACAATACCTTTGTTTTATGAATTATTGTTATTATTTACAACAGTACTTACACACTGTAGCATGTTGTGATCATTATGATATTCAGTTCAATATTTGAACAGTTTGACAGAGAAACAAGAAATTTATTATTAAAAATAAATAAATTTTTCAATTCTTTTTTTCAAGGAGAAGTGCAGAATGGTACAGATCATTTTGTACATGTTTTCTTAAAGTCAGGAGGTTGTTAAAAAGCACAAATGGCAAAATATTCTGTCAAAATTATTGTATATGTACTGTAATATGTGTGAGTTTTGTGTAATTTTTCTAACTTGTGTAACTTGTCCTCCCATAGTTTTGGAACAATAGAAAAATCAGCTTGTAGTTGAGTTTGTGGTTATTTACAGTAAGTATGCAGTTTCAGATCGATAAGATGTCTGTTTAGTTTTAATAAAACAAAAATATATATAAAACTCATGCTTCGATTGTGTATATGCAGTCAATTACTTACAGCAAATTAGATGAAGGAAAAGTTAGAGTTTTGGTCCACGCAAAATTCTTTTAATTAGAATCATTATAAGCAACACGAAAACTTTTTAAAAAATTATAATAATAATAACTGTTTACAGTGTACATAATCAGCCTCCTCCTTTTACTTAACAAAAGCTTCCTATCATAGGTCAGGTATGTACTGTATGTCATCTGTTATGAGGAGGTTAAGCAGTGTACACCTGTAGTTCATTAATGTTAGGATAACAGCAATGACAATAAAAGTGCATGGACGTCCTTATTCCTGCCATAAACATTCTCCAAAAATCACAGCAGGCTGTTCAACTTTAGTGATCATGTGACAGAAAGAAGGGATGCGATTGGCAACTTCTAAAAAAAAAAAACATATCTACAGTAGATGTTTTAAATAATAATTTGCAAGAATGTGTAAAAATCTGAAAATGTGTACTTGTAGCATTCTTCTGTCAAACTTACGCTACATGTATCTTCCCTTTTAATGTGATATAAATATTCTGTCTTTGGGTCTTTTAAATGTAGATGTTACCTTATTTTTGTCCTGTCTTGTTTTCATGAGCTACAATTGAGGAAATAAAACTCTATAAATTTATCACATTCATCTTTCTGTTAGTGCTAGCTGCAATTTCTAAAGTTTAATATATTCTGTCTGGACTTGCCTGTGTGTTTGTATAGACTTGTGCTCTCTCTCTTTCTTTCTTTCTTTCTTTCTCTCTCTCTCTCATTGTGTGTGTATGTGTGTGTGTGTGTGTGTGTGTGTGTGTGTGTGTGTGTGTGTGTGTGTGTGTGTGTGTGTAGTGTGTGTGTGTGTGTGTGTGTGTGTGTGTGTGTGGTGTGTGTGGTGTGTGTGTGTGTGTGTGTGTGTGTGTGTGTGTGTGTGTGTATGCGTGTGCATACATAATTTGTTATTCAGGGCAACGAGTTGCTGCGGATCCAATACTCTCTTGGGAAGTATGAAGTTAAACAGCTGGGTACTAAACACATGCTGTGCATCACCAGTGTGTGTATGGCTGACTCTGGCTAATACACTTTAAAGGTTGGAGAAAAGATTCTGTCTGCCAAGCTCACTGTCATAGGCAAGTGTCCACACGTCACGTCATCTGCATTTGTCTCCTTTCAAAATACAAGAGCGCTGTTTAATATGTATACTTTATACAAGTACACATATTCAAGCTTCTTCACCTTACCTATTCTTTCTGACAGTTACAAAAAAAATCAAAAGCCATTTTAAAATCAGAAAAACACTGAATTTTAATCTTATGCCAGAGTCTGATAAGCTTTTTCTTCCATTTGTTGTTTCCATCTCGTATTCTACCATTGGTAGATGAACCGCTGGAGTTCCTGAAGCCTTTAAGAGTGATCGAGAGACAGACTGCTGTGTTTGAGTTGCGTCTCTCTAAGAAGACTGACAGCCCTCTGTTATGGCAGTTTAAAGGGAAAGACTTAAAGCGAAATGAGAAGTTTGATGTGCGTCTGTCTGACGATACCCTCACATACACTTTAAAGATCAAGGATGTGCGTCCTAGTGATACTGGCGACTATTCAATCAGTATCGGAGATTTGACCACTAAAGCCTCTCTGTTTACTGAAAGTAAGAGTCGTAACATAGTCATGTTACAATATATGAACATATGCAGTACGTAATAAGCAATTAAAACATAGAAGTTCCATAAGTCTTTTATAAGGGAATTTCTGATCAGCTGTTTCTCTTGATTAGGAATCCCCATTAAGTTTGTGAGGAATCTAAAGAACGTATACGTGAAGGAGAAAGGCAAGGCCAGGTTGGAGGCTGAAATGAGCTCGAAAGATTTTTATGTGAGGTGGTTAAAGGATGGAAAAGACATCACTAACAAACGACGATGCATCTTCTTGACAGAGGGCAAAAGAGCTGAGTTCATACTTGAGGACTGTGAGCTGTCAGACAGTGGGGAATACACCATTAGTGGGCACACAGGACAATGACACCCAGGAATATACCAGCAACTCAAATCTCAACGTGGATGGTAAGTAGTCATATCTGATGGGATTCGATTTTGTGCAAATCGAAATTGGATGGATGATGGAAGGATGATGGATAGATGTATGGGTGGCTTCATTTTTTTGTTTAATAGATTCTGATAAACTTATTATTTCATGTCACTGTGATGATTAAAAAAGAAATACACCTTGACATTTTGCTAAACTTTTTTTAAAATAAATATTTGCAGAAAGATTTGCCACTGTGAAAAGTGGAATGGCAGATGTTCAGTGTCCCACAGGCTCAGCTGCAGAGCTTTGTGTGGTTTTGGATGATGAGAAAATTGATGGTGTCTGGCTAAAAGATGGAAAAGCGGTATGAGGCCTTTATTTAGCTGATTACGCAGTGTTTAGTATGTACCGCTGAGTGAGTATGGGTGTCACTGTGGATGTCTTTACTTACAGGTTACACATCTGAGTGGGCTGCAGGTGATAAAGCAGGGGGCAGTTCATAAGCTGGTGTTCAGTGACGTACAGGATGAACATGGGGGCAAATGCTCTTTCAGTGCCAAAGGAGCTGAGAGTGAGGCGGTTCTCCATATAGCAGGTGATACAGACTCTAAGAAAAATATGCTGTATTTACTGCTGTATTAGTCTACTAATCTGCTATATTAATCTACTTTTGAGATTCAAATACCACCATGCATACAATGACTAGGCTTTCTGCTTGTCTTGGAAGTGAATATACAGTATTTTGGTACTTT
Organism: Clarias macrocephalus; assembly: GCA_011419295.1. Taxonomy (NCBI): domain Eukaryota; kingdom Metazoa; phylum Chordata; class Actinopteri; order Siluriformes; family Clariidae; genus Clarias; species Clarias macrocephalus. Next base: position 12,916 of record JAAGKR010001495.1, read on the forward strand.
TGCACTGGAGAGTGCAGCATTAATAGTTTGTTAATAACTTGTTAATGAAGGTATATTTTTCAGAGACTTGTAAAGGGCTGTATCATACCCCACAAGATTCTGTTAAAGGCAGTCCTTTTTCTCTCTTTAATTTCAAACCCTTCAACACATAATTTTATATTTCAGATTATTCTTACTCCTGTGCTTATTATGATTGTTAATTAAACTGCCATGTTTTCAACTGCATTTTGATTTTGGTTTTGCAGTGTTGTTATTCCTTACCCATTAGGGGCTAAGATCAATTATAGCCCACCTCACCTTCTAATTTGTGATGTGATCCATTACTTTTCTTAATGAATGAAATCAATGTAGTGCTATATTACATGTGAATCTGAGCTGTGTAAAATTGTCCCTGTAGATCCTCCTGTTATTGATCCCACAAAGCTGGAAATGCTATCCAGCCAGCCAGTAACAGTGAAAGCTGGTGAGACAGCCACCATCAGAATCCCCTTCAAGGGCAAACCTGCCCCAAAGGTGACATGGCATAGGGATGGATTGGAGCTGGTGGAAGACAGTCGAACAATGTTCGAACGTAATGGAGCCGCCAGTATTCTGATACTCAGCAAGTGTGTTAGAGAAGATAGTGGCACTGTCATGCTTAAACTTAGAAATGACTACGGCTCAGCCACTGCCAACATCCAGCTTAGTGTAATAGGTAAGAAGGTGACTAAAATACCTGCCTTATACGTTAACAGTGCAATGGAACCTTGGATTGCGAGTAACTTTGTCTGTGAGTGCTTCGCAAGCCAAGAAAAATATTTAAATGAATTTTTACTTGATTAACAAGGAAAGTCTTGAAATACAAGATTATGCATGTGCTTTTTTGCACAAGCTTCTTGTGATCACAACTGTGCCAGTGGTTCTTCTCTCTCTCTCTCATGTTGCGGGATTGTGGGTAATTGTCACCCATGCTCAGTGTCAGTGCTCTCGTCCTACCCAGTAGCTCCCCTCCTCTTTCTCCTCTTTTCTTTTGTTTTACTCCAGCCACAGTTCTTTTCAAAGGTACTGTGCATGTTAATATGTTTTATTTTTACTTTATATTTTGTATTCATCATTTTATATGAATATATTTGGGCTGTGGAACAAATCAACTGAGTTTCCATTATTTCTTATGGGGGAATTTGCTTTGATATATGAGGGCTTTGGGTTACAAGCACGCTTCCAGAACAAATTACACTCACAGTCCAAGGTTTAAATGTATTACAATTCTCATAGAATGTTTAATTCATGTTGTGAATATACATATGTATTGTATTTCCACTTCTAATCCTCATGAGTCTTTTTCATTAAATTGCCCATTAATTTTTAGGCACTACAAATAAGATTTTGCTCAGGGACTACTCATTGGACTGTTTCAGGTCACCAAATACAGTAAAATCTAAGGATGTCCTTCTTTTGCTCTTAGACCGTCCTAAACCCCCTCAGGGTAAAGTGAATTTTATGGAGTGTAGCGGCAAGTGCATAACCATGAAGTGGAAAGCACCACGAGATAATGGGGGGCAGAAGGTGACCAGCTATGTTATAGAGAGACGCATGGCTGGGAAAAAGTCCTGGATTAAGGTTGGAGAGGTGGATGGAGACACCACCAACTTCTGTAATGACAAGGTTGAGGAAGGGAAGGCATATGAATATCACATCAGAGCACTCAACCCTCAGGGTTTGAGTGATGCTTTAGAAACCAAGCAGGTCAATGCAGGACAGCCTATTGGTGAGTACCAGTGGTTTGATCAAATATTGCTGCATAATTACAACAGTACAATAAGTCATTATGATGTTTAGAACCACCTGGTATGGCTCCACAACCCCAGATAGCTGAAGTGACTAAAGATGGGGTCACAGTGATGTGGGCTCCTCCAGCGCAAGATGGTGGTGCTCCAGTTCTGGGTTACAAAGTGGAGAGAAGAAAAAAGGAAGCAGTATGTGGGTGTCTGTCTGTAAGGAGCTAATCCAAGGTAAAGATGGTACTGGTTCTTGACTTTGGTTTCAAGCCAAAATAAAACTTTTTTTTTTTTATTACCTGAAACCCACTTACCAAATTTCTTACGGTCATATGCGGCAAAGTCTTCAAAATTTTGCTTTGTCTTTATTCCTAGAGTATCTTCCTAAGTTCAATAGATATAAAGAGTTCAGGTTCTGCATAACATTGGTTATAAAAACAAAAGTAGGCTGTAAGGTGATTGTTACAAACTTTCAGCAAAAATCAGCTACAGTCAGTATATTATTACACAGTAAAGATAATCATTTTAATATCTTACATAAATACAGTATATGAATATAAATACATGATATAAACTTTCTTAGCGAAAGTAAAGATCAACCCATGATTTTTTCTCTTGTGTCTCAGACACAAAGTATGCAGTAGGAGGTCTAGTTGAAGACATGGAGTATGAATTCAGAGTGATCGCTGTAAACAGAGCTGGAGAGGGAATTGCCAGTACAGCATCAAACTCAGTCCTGGCCAAAGACCCCACATGTGAGTCTTACTGTGCTCTCTGTGATATACAAACAGTGCTAGCACTATGTTCCAGTACCTCCCATATTCGTCCTCTTTTCTCTGTCTTGTTGCCATTTACCCCTCTCTCAGGCCTCTCCAGGCCTCTCCAGGCCTTGTTAGAAACGTTCATGTAACAGACTCCTCCAACACCTCCATCTCGTTGGCATGGTGTCCCCCCAAGTTGGGAGATGATCCCTCTGGTTATATCCTAGAGATTCATTCTGAACATGCAAAGGAATGGACCAAGTGCACCAAAATTCCCATCACCAGCACCTCATATATTGTTGGCTGCCTGCAAGAGAAGATTAAGTACTTTTTCCGTATCAAAGCAGTTAATGAAGGGGGTGTTGGAGAACCAATAGAACTTGGACAAGGAGTTCTGGCTATGCCACCTCCAGGTAATAAAGGATATTCAACGGCAATGTTTAAAGTCTCACTAAATAGTTTACCTGACATGTTGAAGGTCTTGAGCCAACTAGATTATTGGATACGCAAGTAATAAGTACTGCTTTGGTGAGCTAAATGAGTTTAATGGGTCACGTGAAGATACATTTCTTTAATGATCTCTTGCTTTGTTAGAAACTCTTTTTTTGCTGTCTTGCAATCATGTACAGAAATGCCAAAGTTTGATCTCCAGGCCAAGGCGAGGAATCTGGTTGTGGTGCGTGCTGGATGTGCCCTATGTATTCCAGCTTCCTTCAGTGTAAGTGTTTCTATTCCAATCACCCTTGAGCAATGGTTACCACTTTTTTAAATGTCAGTGTGTTTAATAATGTAGTGCCAGGTTTCAACAAAAGGTCATCTTAATCCAAGCATGAACTCCTCTCCTCATTGCTACATTAATTGAATGAAGTGTTAAAACTTGCTTCAGGAAGTGTGAACTGTAATGTAACCCAACACAATGCTTTGGAATTGTCTCCTGTATTTTTAGGGCTCTCCTTTCCCAGAAGTGACCTGGCTTAAAGATGGCATTGTGACCAATGGTCGAGAGGTCATCACTAAGGGAAAAACCTATTCTCAGTTCTTGATCAGCTCTTGCAAGCGTTCCGACTCTGGAACCTACCGTATCAACCTCTGCAATGACTGTGGGGAGGTCCACTATGACATTACTGTCCATGTCACTGGTACAATTTTTTTTTTTTTATTCTAGGTTTATTTTTCCACAAACTATCGAGGCATTATCACTCACTCACAGTCACTCGTCGTCTATACTGCCTAATCCTGCATTCAGGAGCCCACGACAGGGTGCCAATCCATCGCAGGGCACACACACATACACTAACTCACACACTCATTCACACACTATGGGCAATTTGGGAATGTCAGTTAGCCTAATCTGCATGTCTTTGGACTGTGGGAGGAAACCGGAGTACCTGGAGGAAACCCAGCAAGCACGGGGAGAACATGCACATCTCCATGCACACAGAGATGGGAATCAAACCCGGACAGTGGAAGTGCAGGGTGACAGTGCTAACCACTACACCACCGTGCCGCCTCGAGGCATTATATTAACCCATTATTATTATACTCTTTTTTTCCCTAGATGTCCCTCGACCTCCTAAGAATTTACGTCTGGTCGAGGAGGTCCAAGGCACCGTGACGCTGCAGTGGGATCATACTCCCGACCTGGATGATGATGAACACACCCATTACATTATCCTCAAGAGAGACACCAGCACTCCCACCTGGTTCACAGCTGCAGAGCGCATCTTTAGCAGCAAATACACAGTTACCGGTCTCTTTCCAGGACGCAAGTACTACTTCCGGGTTGTTTCTTGCAATCAGATCGGAGAGAGTGACCCTCTGGACACAAAGGAGCCTTTTACAATTGAGAAGGAGCATGGTAAGACAGCAGTAGATAGTGAATATCAAAAATTGAGAACTCAGAACTTAGGATTTGAGTCACTCCAAATTCACAAATTAAGAAATCAGCTCAGACTATGAAGCTCGATTTTGACATCTTATGATGTCATGACAAATTCTGACTCACACACTCACTCACACCGTGAGACTTGGGGTACGAGATGGGGTACATCCTGGATGGGGTGCCAGACCATTGCAGGGCGCACACACACGTCTTTGGACAGAATACCTGGAGGAAACTCAGCAAGCACAGGGAGAACCCGGACCATGGAGGTGCAAGGCGACGATGTTAACCACTAAACCACCATGCCGTCTCCAATTCTGATTCCTAGCTGAAAAAACTATCAGTTATTGTTACAGTGTAGTTATTAAAGTGATGGAAATCTGATTTACTTTGGAAATTCTCTAAAATGTGCACTAACACTCAGCTCTTGAATAAAGGTGGTTGCATGTAAACAGCCCATTTAATTAATTTTAGTCTTCATTAATAATACGTCAACATAATAAATCCATGGTAATATTGGATTTTTGATATTTTGATATATGGTCTGATATAATCTATTCAGTTTTACAAATGTACAAGATAATAAAACAAAAATTATATGAACTTGTATACCATGTATTTAAAAATCTGATTCATGTTTTTTTTTTTTTTTTTGTAAATCTAAACATATTTTGCAGAACACTTCACTTTGCATAGGAAGCCATTCCCACGTGCGCAGCATGAGGTCAAGCCTGCCTTCATTTTGCAGCTGAAGGATCACGCTGTGCACCGCGGAAATGACTGTACTATGACTCTTTACTAGGCTGTGCCTTCCTCGGCTTGCCCGTGCCACACGTGACCTGGTACAAAGATAACGAGGCGATCTCAGAAAGTCCTCGCTACTGGCAGAGTAGCACCGATGGGGTCTGCACCCTCACTATCCCCATCTGCACAGCTCAAGACAGCGGAGAGTACATCCTGGTAGTGGAGAATAAGCTGGGGAAGGCTGAGTGCAAGTGCAACTTGATTGTCTTTGGTAAGTAGGGCATGGAAAGGACGACAAGGTTCCACTACATTGCATGGGTGTTGCCTTGTGGTTTGTCATTGATGTACAGTGAGTGACCAACACGACAAATCTTTACTTTAATCATGATTGAAATGTTCTTTTTGCTACAGATAAAGATGATAATAGCCTGCTGGAACGCCTGACTCAGGATTCTGGGGAAGAAAAACACATTACTTAAGCAGGATACAAGGGCAACAAACTTATCCGCAAATCTCAAAAAGCATCATTAATTATCAAATCACAAGAAGTTTCTTCCATCCAAAATGCATCTTTTTTTATCAGTAGACAAAATTTATGCAAAATGCTACGAAACTCTATTTCACAAATCATCAGATTTGAATATCTTATCTATCATATCATGTCATAAAATACATCAAACAGAAAAGATACAAGATACAGTAGCCTCGTAGTTCGAGACATAATCAGAAAATCATTTATCAGTAAATTGCACCACAATGTGTTTTCTGGCTTGGAAATGCTGTGAGAAAAGCTGCAGTTTCATTTTAATAGCAGGCGCAAGCACCGCTTTGAACATAATAAAATCCCTGACAGCAGTTTAAATTATAGTGCTGATGCTGAAAGCATTCAAAGTAAATTTGTGATTCGGAGCAATAGTCTTTCCTCCCACACTAAGCGTCCTCCTAAATGCAAAATGCTTTATTGCTGTATTCTGAATCGATATACAGTACAGTATGTCTTGTTAGTGATGTCTTGTTATTACGGATAAATAAAATCAGCATTTGTCAGCGTTTTCACTGGGTTGATTTTTCCACAACAATAGTAACCTGTGTTACAGATCATTAACTGCGAAATATTGTTCTGGATGTGACCTTACTGCATGCACTGAGCAGGACAGCATGATCTGTTAATCATGTAACAGTTCCATCAGGGAGTGTTAGAGGAAAAACCCACATGATCTGCATTAATAAACAACTAACAGGGGTGTAAGGTGGCCATGTGGATATTTGGTGAGCTTACGTTTAAAAACCTGGAGGGAAATGTAGTGAATATTCCCTCTGGCCTAAAGAGGCCCTGAGTCATTTAGGCAGCTGTGGGCATGTTTGAAGTTGCAATGGGAAGCTTGAGCGTTAGGCATCGTGGATTCCATCTGACGATCACATTTAAAACAATACTACATAATGGTCATAAGAGGGCAGCATCTTCTATGTGTGAAGATGAGCAGCAGGAGAGTGTGTTGTCTTGACTGATTCACTCCCATCCAGTCTTCCATAATGTTCATAAATGTTCTATTAGCAATATCCTGAATGATCATACTGTTCACTAGCTAGTCACTTTGGAGGCAGGAAAAAAAAAAGTTGTCATTTCTATCTGAATACTGTATTTATGTTTTTGTGCATGTTCAGAGTATTTGGTAATTTATTCTAAAACATACATTACTGGCTCAAGTTTAAAATCAATTAATCAGAGGAAAAATCGAAAATATGTCAAATATGTCTTCTGAATAATGATTAGTAAATCTTAATCTCGTAAATTATAATTGCCTTCACTCTCATTCGTCAGCAAGCCGGTAACAAAGTAGAAATATTACGGATCTATAAAAAGTTACAGTTCTGCTTCTCTGTGCCATGTGATCTTAATCTTTTGTTAAAGAACACAGCTGAACTAAGACAATATGAGGATGTGAGGAATATATTGATATATGAGGAAGTTATTGAAATACGTCTGGGGCAGAAAGTTCTGGAAAAGTATCGGCCAGGGTTTGGTTTTCCAAAATTTTAAAGATTCTCCATTATTCTGTTATGAAAAATGTAAAGAATATGACAGAATCATGACTTGGAGGAATCCTGTAAAACGTGGCATTATTCATAATGGGAAAAAATTGATTGTAAAATATGATGCTAAAGAAAAACAAATATTTGAAAGGAAAATGAGGATTCTTTCATGGTGTACTAACCAGCTGATTTGGAATCTCATCTATCATCTCATCATTTTTAGCTCTACAATAATTACAATACTGTACTCCTGTGCCACCCCTTATTCTGTCATATTAAGTATTATATTGATATCCATTATGTGGATTAAATAATAGAAATGGAAAGAAATGTTTTACTGCTTCACTCTGCAAAGCTTAAAGAAACAATTCAAATATTGGTGGTTTATGTAACAACCCCAGCAGCAACCTCGTTTCCCCTCTCGTCTGTTCCAACCACACATCGTCCAGCATCAGCAGTATACTAATCACTGGCCCGATCATCTGTCATCATCTCACTGGTTCATACCATAAGTTAGATTGATTTTATGTTTGAATGATCCATAGGTCATCGTGTGGCTTAACAAAAAAAAAAAAAAAAAAGAAAAAGAAAAAGAAAGAAACATTCAAGAGACAAGGGGAAGCCTTGAGAACTATTCCTTAAAAATACAAGCAAGTCTGGCTCTTAGAAAGCAAAATCTGAAGAGAAAAGGGGTGACTCATAAATACTTATGCTGCATGCTGTATATTTTATGCTTAGTTTTCCCTAGACATGATTGTAATTCCTTTCTTTGACCACAAGAAGGCTTGTAAAGGTGAACTGTTACATATTCGTGCCGTGCAGCTGGCTGTGGCATCGTGTCAGGGTTTCTATCAAAATTCAGCTCACTAGCAGCCTGACCCAGTGCAGCATCCCGCACCACAGTGGTCTCTTTTAGAGTCCTGAATCTACACAGGAAATCCCTTTTGGCCAAGGTCATATCCCTATTTCTCTTTTTTTGGGGCTGAAAGAATGCTTCGTCTGCTGTGTCACTTCCTCATTCTCTTTAAAAGAATTAGATGAAAATGAAAAGAAGTGAAAGCATTAGTAAGCAGAGGAAGTATCTCTGAGCCTACACATGAGCGCAGCCATTTAACTGTCTCAGGGCTTCAAATTAGAGAACTCTTTAAGACTTTGGGATCCAAAAATGGGATAGTGGTAATCACACACACACACACACACACACACACACACACATTTCTGTCACATTCTTGACAGAAATTTGATATTCACCCTGATGGCGTTTTCTGTGTACAGATAAGATGACACGCTGATGGAGAGGTGTCAGGCTGTGAAGGTTACTTGGATAAAAACATGCTCAACTTTCTCTGTGTAAACTATAGGCTCTGTGTGTTTACCCTTGAGGTGTGCCTATCACAGGGTTATGACTGTTCTTCGGCTGCTTTATCGTTTTGTTTTGACGAACCACTAGTATAAAAGTGAAAGTGTCATTGAATGATATACAACAGATATCCATTGCATTGTAATTGCATTTCTTTATTCTATAGATTGCATCACATTCATAGCAATTTCACTACAGGAAATGAGCAATATGGTCATTTATTACAGAATAGTAAATACAGGAAATAAATGAAAACCAGTGGACATGTAGAAAAATAAGGCAAAATACTGAAACATATTTAACAAAGATTAACAGTATTTACTTATAACACAATCCCTGCTTTAGAATGGACAAGATTATTGTTATTATACTGTGACACTGTAGATGCATACTTTCCTTTAAAGTTTTAGTACTCAAAGACGACATTTTATTTCAAATCTTTAAAATCAACGTTTACAGTCATGACCAGTTCTAGTTCAGTTCAGAGTCTTGTCCTGTTTTTTTATTTTTTTTTTTGGTAGTTGAAATTTATATACATGTATAATTTTTTGTATTTATTTATTTATTTTTGCTTAATTTGTCCTACTTGACCTGATGATCACAGCAATTAACACAATCACAACCTCCAACAGAAAATAATATGATCTTGGACAGCACTCAAAGTCATAATCACATTTCTCCAAACTCAAAGCAGCATACTGTTATGCTTATAAATATGAATTACAAAGTTAAGTATTAAGGTTGTGTGAATCATTTTTGAGTTTCTATATGACGATGATGGCAGCCAGCAGGTACAGTATGATAATAGAGAAAAATCAATGAAATCTCATTTTATGTGAAAACTACTGAGATATACGGAATTTTTTTAGGCTCAGAATCTTTATATTTGTTCCCAGTATGTACCAAGGATAATATTGCTAAGACTTGTGTGTCCCTGTTCTAAAACACAGTAGCTTGAGTAAAAGGTATCACTCGAAGCAGATTCTCATATATAAACGCTTTAAGATCTCAGAGTGTTATTGAAAACGTATTTTACGTATTATATGTAGTGAGCACATTATGGAAAGTGGTTTAAAAAAGGCAACAAAATGAAACAAAAAAAAAGCATGCTAGTCAAGTTTTGTTTCTTTACCACTAGTTTGCTCAGTATAGTAAAGAGAGCTGGTATACACAGATACTGTCATCAACACTTCATTCATACTGTGTTCATCTAAACCTCTTTGTCTCCATATACTGTACAAAACCAGTAACAGTAGGAGTGTTGACATAAAGTGATGAGTCGTAGCAGGCAGGGGTCGAACGGGGCCTTCTGTGAGCTCAAGGCCAGGTGGAAAGGGAACCGGCCCCGTGTTGTCCTACATATCCTTATTCAAAAAGCACCTCGCAATGGATTGGGTTTCGATGCATATCCTGGCTCAAAAAGCCCCTCGCAACGGATTGGGTTTCGACGCAGCAGTCTTTGACTGCATCTGTTCTCTGCTACAGCGCAGCCTCTAAACAAAGGTTAGATTCTATGGAGGATGGGCTGTTTGTCTGAACCTGTGAACCTGTGAACCTGTTCAGTTCTCGGGGGACAAACATGCAGGGGAGCGAGCTTTCATTACTTTCTGAAAGTAGAAGAGAGACAGGGAACTTAGACCGGTTGCATTTAATACATAAAGCTCCACACTTTAAGTTCTTTTGAATTGTTCACATACGAGAACATGTAATCACAATACATAGCCTGCGTTCAACACTCTCATTTAACCTGACATCATCTGAGCTTTTACAGAACGCCATTTTAACACACAGGGCCATTTTAGAAAAACCCGAACGTTAACACGATCTTAGGATAAAAAAATTCGCCAACCCTACATCGCTTGCTCGGATGAGGACTAAACACTGAACATGGAAAACAGGACAACATTTGATAACTGCAAAGAGCTTTTGTTTAATGACAATGCAGTAACCGGCATGCTTTACACTGACTAAGCGAATAAGTTTTGCTGACCACATGACTGTCGATAGGGAAGATGGAGCTTGTGAAACCGCACACAGCTTTGAACTAAAGTACCCGAACCTGTCGCAATAGTGCAGCAGTAAAATGTGTGCATGTCTGCGTCTGGGTGCACATGCATAAGATCGTTACTCTCTGTAGAGCTTTAAATCCTTAACGTATCCGTTAAACCTGAATGCAGATGAAGAGGCAGGTAAAATGAACAACAACAACAAAAAAAAATATGAGCAAATAAAAGATATCCTATGAATCGCTATCTTTTTGTATTGCATTGTTTAATGAAGATATATATTAAATAAATACATTTAAAACACATTATAAAAAGATAAATATTTAATATTCAAATATAAACATGCCATGAGTAAGTAGGTGTGTGTGTGTGTGTGTGTGTGTGTGTGTGTGTGTGTGCGTGCGTGCGTGCGTGCGTGCGTGCGTGCGTGTGTGTGTGATGAGGAACAAGGGATTGAAAGCACATTCGGCTGAGACTTGGGGTGACATGCAGGGATCTGTCTGCTACTTTTCTGTAAATGGTATAGGGCTTTGTACGCTGGACTGTTTACGCATCTTGCCCAGGCATGACAGCTAAACACGTAAAAGCACCCAACAGCGTTTGTTCCCTCTTTTTAGCAGTGGAACAGGAGAAAAGATGCTGATCCCTTTTACAGATGAATTAACGGACAATTCTGCTACATTACACATCTGGTAGACTGAATGATGCCACTTAATAAGCTGAACAGTCCACTGAAAGTCAAATATACTGCAAGGGACAGGATTGGATGTTTTTTTTTTTCACCTTGACTAAAATCCTCCTTCAAGCATGGTGAGGAACAGAGCGGTTTAGTGCTTTGAGTATATCTTAGGTTAAGTTTGACACGTATTGTATGAAGCAAGTGCCAGCAATTTTCCAGCATGAACATTAAGCTGGTAAGGCTTGTAGGACATATACAGAGTGAAATCATATTATATATATATATATATATATATATATATATTTTTTTTTTTTAATTTATTATTTTTTTTTAAATCCCCTAATAAATAAATAAATAAATAAAAGACAGATGTGGTTGGTTTGATCAGTATTGCCATTCCTGGATTGTTCGTCTCTTGTTTATAGTAGAGTATATTTGACTATCATGAGGATGACATGGTAAGATAATATGGTACCACTGTAGCCTTGATTGTACTGTGCTTCCTCGCGAATGCTGAGATGCCACAAGTTTAAAAAAAAAAAAAAAAAAAAAGACTTTTGGAAAGCATACACAAAGAGATGTCCAAATTATGCTTCTATGCAGTGCAACTGCGACCAAGCACGCTTTCTGTTCCCGCTTGAATAGGCGGTAAACAAAATACAGTATATTGTACAGTATGCATAATTTAATTTCTACAATTAAATGTCTGACTAAGTCATGTTTTTCTACAAAAGAAAAACATGAATTATTATGTACATCCACTGTAGAAGTAGAGCAGTTTAATAATGCTGATGATTGACTATCAAGGGATCTTGACCTCTTAAGACCCGAAAGTCCTCATTTGAGGATGTGACATGAGGATGTTGTCTACATATTCTTGTATGATTCTCATACGAGGGCCATCAGGTTATAATTCAATTATAATTATAAGGTTATAATTATTTTTTCCCAGACTTCTTCCTGTTTAAGAACAATTATTAAGTTTGCAATTATCAGCTCATAATGAAGAGAAATTGTACAGTAGAGCTCGGACTTAGGAAGTTAAAAAGACACAAGGCTTTCCTTTTTATAGGGGTATTTATCCAGTTTTCGTTTCATGCTGCTGAGCCTGGCTTATGTCATGTTTAAGCTAGTACAGAAATACAAATATCATCAATACTTTTTTTTCCATTAAAACAATAACCCTTCCAAAAACATATTGCTGAGGATTAACCATAACAATAATGTGAGAACCTGGGAATGTCTAAGGTACCTGTGTAAGAGACTGCAGGAGCGCAAGTGGTAGATAGATTATGTGTAAGTGATTTCGAGAGCTCAGGGACCGAACAAAACCAGCAGTAGAGGAAACACTCTGAAATGTCACAAGGACAAAGATGAATCAAACAAAACTGCAAAATACTGACACAGACACGGGATCTGTCATTCTACAAATGTGCATCAGTATTAAAAAAAAAAACAATGTGGGGGATCCAGCACCCTAAAATGAATGGGTCCCATTATAGAGAATATATACTGTATGCAGGCCCTGCTGTTCGTTTCACACCAGCATAGAACTAAGACTATGATCACATTACGAGCAGCATTGGTAAGTTCCTTTTTTTTTTTTTTTGCATTGATTTGCATATCATAACGGTTCGTTCACATTCATAATTACAACTGACTTTCATCCGACTCTAATTTGGAAGCTTCTGTCCCCTAAAGCGGCACACATGCATACATTAAAACGTCTTTGCTCCCCTCAACTAGGTTAAACATTACATTGCCTTGCAAAAGTATTCATATCCCACATTTTGCCAAGCTACATCCACAAACGTGAATGCATTTAATTGGGACTTTATGTCATAGGCCTACACAAAATGGCACATAATTGTGAATGGAGGGAAAATGATGAATGGCTTTTAAATTCTTTTACAAATAAATATCTGTAAAAAAAAAAAAAAAAAAAAGAAATACATAAAAAAAAATCCAGTGAAACCTGCCTTCAGAAGTCACCTAATTATTAATAGGGTATAGAGTCCACCTGTGTGTAATTTAATCTCTCTATGAATACAGCTGTTCTGTGAACAAACAGCATCATAAAGCCCAAGGAACATACCAGGTAGATCAGGGAAAAAGTTGAGTGGAGAAGTTTAAACCAGGGTTAGGGTTATAAAAAATACTCCAAGCTTTTGAACATCTCACGGAGCACTGTTCAATCCATCTGAAACAAAATTGAAAATCATTTATCATTTTCCTTCCACTACACAAGTACAGTATGTGCCACTTTTTGGTATTGTATTCACGTTTGGGGTTGTAACGTGACAAAACGTTATGTTTTGTATATGATGCTGTTTGTTCAAAGATCAAGGGGGTGAATACATTTGCAAGGCACTGTGTTCATTTCAATCAACTGATGCAATTTTGACAAAAATATGCTTTGCTCTGGAAGATGGCAAGCAGTTTGTCAGCTATTAAATCCCTGCGCTGATTTAAAAGGGAAGATGAATTCCGATCAGACCATTCTCATTCAAGTTGCGCGAGTAGGTATCAGATCTACACCCGGATGTGACTCGGATCTGATCTGAAAAATATCATGTTTGTGCGTTCAGACAGCCTTAAAAACATCAGATCTGTGTCACATTTAGGTATAAAATCGGATTGGAGTCACTTCAGGTGGGTAATGTGAACATAGTCTAACAGTAGGCATGGCGGCTACATAACAAGTACAACTTCCATTTCTTCAGACCAGCTGAGTCTTTAAAAGAAAGGTAAAGGAGGAACATGAAGTAGGCATTGTTGCTGCTGAGCGGAAATTAAAGTGACGCTATTTTTAAACATAGCTCTTTTGTCTACTCCTTTACAGACAACTAAGAGAACACATCGCCTTAATCAGATTATGTCTTTCCTTCTCACTTTCATGTTGTGCATGACTGATATTCTAACGCTGGGCTCTAATATTAAAAGTGTAGGAAACAGACTCCAGAACAGAATTCGACCACAAATCCAGCATTAAATCCTAACATTCTCCAGACCCCATAAAATCTCTCAAACAGTAGTCAAACCCCTACAGACACATAAGACAGACAGATCATGCTGAGGAGGGGATGTTTAAGATGAATGGTTTAGGGGGAATGGACCCAAACTAGTAAAGCCGCTGCCCTCTGCAGGTTTCAAGGCCCTCACACTTTTTTCCTGGCTACGTTAGCATCCTGGCACTCCACGGCCGAAAGGGCGATCAGCATCTGTGCTGCATAGTATGTAGCCATGATGATGGCACGCGAGTGCGGCACGGGGAAGCAAAATTTGTTCACGGCAATGGTGAGGTCTGACACCATGAAGAGAACAGCACCTAAGCAAGCTGACAGCTTGGTCCATGTCCACAGGTCGTTGGCCAGCTGCACACCAGCAATGGCCCTCCAGCCCATGAAGCCTATCAGAGCGATGTAGACGGCCACCAGGTAGGTGAAGGTGCCAGAAAGATAAGGGTAGAGGAGGGTATAGCAAAGGCCCGAGATAGTGCCGATGACCAGGCCTGCTCGTAGGTTCAGTGGTTTCATCCCAAAAGCAGATGAATACAAGATGTGTGTGATGGCAAACATCAGCAGCCCTGTTACAAACAATGGTTGAATATGAAGCAAAAAGATATATACATTCAAATATGATGCATGCGACAATTGATGAAACCAGAATGAACTTCAATATTCAATTTAATTCAATGGTTTCCGCTAGCTATGCCAAGTACTATGTCTGATTACATTGTAGAGATGAAATGAAAAGTTGAATTCACCGTGACTGAAGTAGCCTTGCTCCTGCCAGATGAGAAAGGCATCACCGAGAGATGAGAATATGAGTCCTGCCAGGATCTTTCGAGCACTTGAGTGGGCTCCTAAAAAGCTGATGCCATGAGCCAGCAGGAAGACCCAGAGACAGAAAATGGGCAAACATTTAATAAGGGCACTGAACCAAGATGGGCTGGAGGTGGGCAGCCAGAGGACAAAATAGACACAGGTGGCTTTGAAGAAGGGCACCAGTTTCGGGCCTTCACTTTTCACCTGCACAGAACAACAGAACATTTTCAGGAAATACATAAAATATTATACTACATTAATGTTAAAAGACAGTTAAAAGACAGTTCTAACATCTTTATATGAGGTCATTATAATTACATGGTAACTACATTTGATGTTTTTTAAATGCCAAATATGAATAATATTAAGAAGAATTAAGAATAATAAAAGTACAATCTACTGATTTCAATTAAAAAAAATGTTTTTCACGAGTGCTTGAACTAAACACCAAGTGCAGATCAGACTAATGGAAAGAAATAAACCAAATGTTATTGTTTTGCCAGCAGGAGGGAGCGGAGTATCAAATCCAGGGAGTTTGAGAACAGATAGAGGGGGTTGAGTGTCAAAAAAATGGAAAAAAAAGAAAGAAAAAATTTTTTTTTAAAAACAGCAGCCATTTCACCTTGTACCCAATCCCCTATGAACTATTAAATGAGCCAAAGCAGCAGGGTTGGACAACCCCTGGGGCCAAATCCTAATGCAAGCTCATTCCCTGCATAATTCATAATTATTACAGTCTTATGAAATGCCTGTTCCATTGTTAGGCTACAGGTTCTCTCTTTGTCTTCTCTGTATGGCAAAAGGTAGATAAGTACTGTACTGAAGAGTGCTCAATGTGATGATAACTGATACAGGATAACCGATACACTTCTGATGCCTTTACTGCTTTAAATAATTAAAACGGCCATAAATATCAGCTGAAAAAGTCACATAATATCTATACACATACACCGTGAAAATCATGCAATGGAAAGTTCCTTCAACTTCAAATTAATATAAATATTCCAGCTTGGCCAAAGTTTCCAGTTTTATCTTTTCTGCTCATCTGTTACCCATTTCAAATCCTGATCTTTGCATCATATCAGAATATTTTAAAATCTGTATATGAACAATATGTGTGTGAACGTGTACACAAAGCGAGGTCACATGTCTGTCTAGTCTCACTTTAACTTTGTACAATTTGTTGCCATGCATATGAGCATATATAAAGTATTACAGAGATTTCACACCTTTCAAATATTGCATCTGATCATTGCATGTTCGATGGTAAATTGTCCTAAAATCTTCTGGATTTGCGCACTGGGATCTGTTTAAGAATTTGGCTGCTTGCCTTTTTAAGCTTCTTGAGGAAATGGGAACTGAAGCAACGTTGTTCCACTGGAAAAAAGGCTATTGTTAGCAAGTATATATTTTAATCAGATTGTTCCCCTGCAGCCTGGGAAAGGTCAGAAACAGCTTGAAACAAAGTTAACTTAAATAAAAGATTGACTTGAATAAAGTTTCAACAAGTACTTTCAGATTCAGAGTATGAAACAACAATCACTTAGATTAATTATTTGATATTCAGAGAGAAGTAGGCTTTGTACTATATGATACAAGTCGTTCACAGTTAGTAATATTCTTTGTTTAAACGTTATATAAAATGGATGTGTAATCGCATGGCTTTCAAGGTTTCCAAAGAAAGAGACAAAGAGTTTTCAGACGAAAGCCATTCATCAGCTGTGTAAGCAGCTTCTGAGGATGCAGGAAGTGAAACTAGTACAACTGAAGCAGAACTTTTGTCTCAAATAAACTGCTTCCCTGGCAACCTTCTGTTCTTTTTACAACATGTGCAAAATATGTATACCCTTTATATAATAAAGCTAGTATAGTATAGTATCATATCTTAATATAATATCTATAATTTCCTTCAGCTCAATATGATCTCCAGATCTATATCAATATCTTCCTTACTTGTGGTTTCCTCCCACAGTCCAAAGAAATGCAGATTAGGTCAATTTGCATTCCTAAATTGCCCATAGTGTGCTTATTTGTATGTGCTCACTATTTGTATATATATATGTGTGTGTGTGTGTGTGTGTGTGTGTGTGTGTGTGTGTGTGTGTGTGTGTGTGTGTGTGTGTGTGTGTGTTCTGCAATGGATTGGCACCCCGCCTCATGCCCAAAGTGTCCCCAGTGACCCTGTACAGGATAAGCAATATAGAAGATAAATGACTAAACGAATAAATAGATACACAAATATTAAGGGGTTGAGTAATTAAGGATGATTCCAAGGGCCCCTAAAAATGTATTGGTAAAGTTGGGGGCCTAGCGTATTAGGCTTTCAAGGGTCCCAGAGTCTCTAGTGGCATCCCAGAAGCAGGTCATTCTACAAAAATTGTGGAAGGTGCTGTCACTTATATTTGCTGATGCCAAAATTATTTCAATTAAAATAGCAGACACATTATTTGCATATGTTTTACATATAGTATGTACTTAAAATCGTCAAATACATTTTATTACTTTAATGTTCAATATTTAATTGTAGCATTTTTTTAAAGGGCCAAGTCCAAAATCATACATGGAAGTGGAACCATATACTTTCATCTAAAGATATTTTTTTTCACGAATATAATAACATGAACATCTTATAAATTAAGTTAAACATTAAAATCATGAAACAAAAATGGATTATAATTAATAATATGAGATAAATGGCCAAACTATGCCATTGGTATTACTGTTACACAAAAAGAGTTTTATTTTGAAATCCATTGGACAATTTGGAATTGTTCCTGAGGCAGTGCTCACTAGATGAAAAGCACTGGACAAATGCAAAAGGTATGTTAGGTGCCTCTCTTCATTTGTTTAGAAGTGTCACGATACATTTAGAAATTTTATGCCAAGCTTTTAGGTCCGGCATTGGTGTTACTCATTGTATAATTATAACAGTCTAAAATTGGATATATAAACTGATTACATTTTATAACTAATTGCTTTTGACATAATTGAAAACCATGTGGTCATACACATGGAAGCTATTTTGTAAATAGTTATGATTTTTTTCTCTAAATTTCCACTGGCATTACTGTCATTGGTGTTTGAAGTAACACTATTTATGAATTATATAAAAATATTATTAATAATAAAATTTATTAAGCTCTTCCTTTTGTGGATTCATAAGATGCTATGGTAAGGTCTAGGTGTGAAATAAGAAATACATTTCAGGAGATTTTTATGACCCAAATTCAACCTTTTCTGTAAAATGAGATGTGTCAGGCTGTGATGTACTGGGTGTTCTGATACCTTTAATGTCATGGATGATTGGTGTATACACACGCGCACACTTTATAATGTCAGCTCATGAGTACAGGTTGCGCATGCGTAGAAGCAGAGTGGGGCGCACAGGCGAAAGCGGCGTCACATGACTACTTCCTTTCAACACAAACGCTATGAAAGCGCAGCCACAATAAAGAACGCGTGAGAATATTCTTTACGGCACAGAACAGAGAAAAAGAAACCGTGCCATTTAACAGACTCTCGCTTAGATGCAGAGTTGAGACCAACCTGATTACATGAATACGCTGTAAATGTGTGTAGGTTAAAAAAAAACACGACATTTACTCTTCAGGTAGATGAAACGAGCCGCAGACCCAAGGGGTGAATAATAAACATGGACACGCTGGGGTCACGTGCTCTCTGTATTCCGGATGTACAATTCAATCATCATGCGTCCAAGACACTAGCTATATTTAGCAAATTGATGAATGATCCGATGCAAGACCATAATACTTTGTAGCTATTCCCTTACATCATAATGCATCATGAAAAGCCACAGAGATGTGGAGTATGAAATCCCAGATGGGATATAAGAATAGGAATGCAGGTATCCACTTCACCCATTAAGCAATATCAGTAGAAATTGAACATTGTACTTAATGTGTAGTTCGTTGTGGAAGTACTATTTAGTTCTATATTTTTAAATAAAGAAACAATATGCATGCACTTACCACAGTAACAGGTGAAACCATGTTTATATTAGGATTCTATCCGTAATCTGAACAGATGATGCCCAGACAGAAACAACCCTGAAGTGAAGTGAAACGCGACGACAAGTGTATTTGTGCTCCTTTGTGCAGAAATTTGTTTTTGTCTCTTGTTTGGGACAGTTCAGCATCGGGGGAGGAGAGAAATCAGCTGTAGCTGTGGGTGGGGATAAAGAGAGAAGCGCGGATTGGTCGGAGTGTAAACATCTGTCCAATCAAAATGTGAAGATGCCAGTGACAGTGCCCGCCTACGAGTGGGAGGGATCTCTCTGGCTTATTTACAACCTCTTTCTCCACGCGCTTGTTTAGTGCTTTATTTTTACTCTAATTTTTCTCTATCAAAAGCTGATATATCGATAATAAGGCTAAAAACACCAAATAAATAGGACTAGAAAGCATCCTATAATTGTATTTATTTATATTTTTACATTACACTATAAACAATGCCATGTGTCCTCCTAGATGCTGCCTGTCCGTTTGAAGGCTGTACATTTTTGTAGAATTTTATAAGACCTGTATAAGACTGATGTAATGCACTGTTTTTTTTTTTTTTGGTATTGTCAGCAATGGCGCAAACGCTAAAAATTATATTCTACCCATGGTTGCCAGGTATGCATAGTAGAAACAACAATACCAACAGATTTGTCAATAGAAGAAGTCTTTATTCATCAAATATACATTACAGGACAGTGAAATTCTACACACATTTTATATCCCAGCCATGATATGGCATCCTTGATCATATAGGATAAAGGGTATTAATGAAGGGCCCAACAGTGGTAGGTTAGTGGTCATTAACCCAGAGCGCTAAGCACTAAGCCACTGCTGCCTACATAGGTGAGTGATAAATAAATCATCATAAACCATCATATGTTAAAGTCCAACATCTATAACATTTAAAAATATTTTCAAATAAATGTCTCAGAGTACATTGTAACGGAGCAGTTGTAACAATAGTTTTCTGTGTTTGCTATGAAGTGTTCAGGGGTCACTCTGACTTTTAGGCTGCTGAGACAAAAATATATAAAATAACCAAATTTGAATTAATCTATGTTTTTAAAAAAACTCTTCTTGTGCCTGAGGCACCTCATGCCTAACAGATGTGTAAATTACATATAGAGGTTAGATGATAGAATGAACTACCTTGTTTATTTTAGTCGTTGTGGGCAGTTGGCATCAATTAATATTTCATCACTGTCTGGCACCTGTTTTATTCTCTAGTCAAAATAACATTGAAAAAAAAAAACCTGCGTAATATACACAACCAGTCAAAAGTTTGGACACATCTTCTAATTTCATTGTCTTTCCTGATTTTTATTTCTTCCTACATTATAAAACCAATGCTGAAGGCATCCAAAATATGCAATAGTTTTCTTTAGAACAGTTGATGTTGAGATGTGTCTGTTACTTATGCTCTGTAAAACCTTTATAACAGCACTAATCTGAGGTTAATTGGTGATTTTTTGAGTCTGGTAACTCGAAATAAACTTCTCCTCTCCAGCCAAGGTACGCTTTGGGCCTTGGAAGGTTATCATGAGAGCCAGTTTCAGTTTGCAAATGCGTTTGACAATATTGTTCTTGCAAGAACTGTTCCAGAACAGCTGACCTTATTGTCAAAAAATAACAACTGACTGTTGTTGTTATTGGTCTTGTTAGCACTTAATTATCTAATTCTCTATGTTTTATTTCATAGTTTTGAGGAAAAAAAATTAGTATTCTAGAATGGTCTGGGTTCGATTTCCACCTCAGGGTCTATGTCCATGGAGTTTGCATGTTCTCCCTGTGCTTGGTGGGTTTTCTTTCGGGTACTCCGGTTTCCTCACACGGTTCAAAAACATGCAGATTATACTAATTGGCGTTCCCAAATTGCCCTTTGTGTATGTGAGTGTGTGTGTGCATATGTGTGTACCCTGCCTCATGCCTCCTGGGATAGACTCCAGGCCCCCATGACCCTGAATACAGGATAAAGCGCTATAGAAAATGAGTGAGTGAGTGTTCTAGAATGTAGAAAATAAATCCAAATGTGTATTGTGGCACTTTAAACAATAAATTATGATAATATTCTATATAATTCTGAATTACATAGCCAATAATATTGATGAGATTATGATATTGATGAGATTATTAAATTAAATAATTGCTAAATTACATAGCCAAGATAATGTTAAGAAATATGAATGTGTGCAAAATCCAAACTGGGATAAAAGAGGGTAAAAGCGGAATCTGGCAACATCGAGAGGGTTGACGAGGGTCTCAAACGTCAGCACTTTTTTTTTCTAGAATGGTCATGACCGGATATGACGTAGATTTCTGTTAAGGTGACGTAAGTTAGTTATAAGTTTAGCATTGGAGTCGATGTAGTCTTATCAATTGATCGCATTTGCTATTATTCGTTTTCGGAGAAATTTGGAGTTGCGATTAGATATTTTATGAGAACGTTAAGAGACTTCGTTTGCGTATCTGACAGTTTTGGTACGTGTGTTTCACGTACCTAGCTCTTAGCTCGTAGGCTACTACTAGGCGAGCTAGAGCTGAGTGTGTGTAGCTAGCAGGTCGAGCAGCTGTTATCATGACCCGGCGGCTTTGTGCGGCTCATTGAGGGAACACATCTCCTACGTGTTAAAGTTATCCAGAAATGCTGTCGTGTGAGCTCGGTTTAGGAAGATGAACAAATCCGGTTATAAACCTTAATGAGCGTTAGTGGTAACCAGTGTATTGGTTAGCTAGCAGGCTAGGAGCAGTTAAATTGCGATTTACAATCAGCCGGTGGCAAACTCGACATTTGGCAGCATGGATTTCCACAGCGTGCTCTCCATCGCCTCTCAAAACCAAGGCCTGAGCAACCTACCGGTGAGTTCCTACTCATTAATGTGATACAACTTCTCCCGAAAATACCCCTCAGGCGACGGTGTGGCATGAGTGTGTAACTGTCGCACTCCACTTAATATTCTAACGTTTTTTTAAACAACCATGGATTCCGTACAGAAGAAAATCAAGAACCCACTCACGACTAGAGAACAAATAATTTTGATGGGCATTATCCATCTGTTTAAATGTTGAACATATGGTGTGTGCGTGCGTGCGTGCGTGCCTGCGCGCGCCGATATAATAGACTATATGGGAAAAAGGAAACTTGGCCAAACCTGTAAATTATTGAATTCAGGTGGTTCAATCAAAGCCCCAGTGAAGGCCAAGCTGTATACTTAAGCATACGAAGACATCTTGGACAATGCTATGCTTGCAACTTGGTGGCAACAGTTTGGAGAAGGCCCTTTTTCTATTCCAACATGCTAGTGCCCCAGTAAAGACACGGTTTGATGAGTTTGGTGGAAGAACGTGATTGGCCTGCACACTGAACCTTGATCTCAACCCCATCCAGCACCTTTGCGATGAACTGGAATAGAGATTGCGAGCCAGGCCTTCTCATCCAACAACAGTGCCTGATCTCATAAATTCTCTACAGAATGAATGGGCACAAATTCTAACAGAAACACACCTAAATCTTGTGGTCAGCCTTCCTAGAAGAGTGGAAGCTGTTATAGCTGCAAAAGGTGGACCAACTCCATATATAATATTATTTCTATACAATGTCATCACAGGTTTGGCCAAATACGTTTGTCCATATAGTGTATTTCATGACTGAAGCCATTTAGGGACGAACGAACTTTATACACCCACAAGCAGTGTATGGCTTGAGCAAATGTACACCATCATGTTCTATAATAATATCATGTTAATAGTGCCCCATCTAATAAAACCCATACAAGACCCCAAATAGTAAACCTTCTTCTTGTTTAACCGC
Source organism: Clarias macrocephalus (assembly GCA_011419295.1). NCBI lineage: Eukaryota > Metazoa > Chordata > Actinopteri > Siluriformes > Clariidae > Clarias > Clarias macrocephalus. The sequence continues at coordinate 35,793 of JAAGKR010001495.1, forward strand.
AGTAATGTGACCAGTACATTGGTTACATTAACACTAACTGTAGGTCTCGTTCTCTTTCATCAAACATCATAGTTTTCTCAGTGTAATTCTGTTTTGTTACACAGTCCAAATACATACCTACAACGACTTATTGGACTTTTGCCTGTAGTGTATGATCACAAGTATAATAGTGTGTGCACGCACGCCCAGAGTTCCCTAAGATAGGCTCCAGGCCCCACATTACACTCACATATGATTAACAGGAAGGATGATTTGCACTCAGTTAGTTACAGTATACTGTATTGTTGTGCATAGAGTTTTTTTTTTTTTTTTTGGCTTGACAGTCATCTTTGTGTCTTTAACACCTTCTATACCTGCATCATTTGCAGAAGAGGTACAGCTTAAAACCTGGCCCCCCCAAAAAAGACCCAAGAGTCAAAGGTGTCAATTCCTCTGCAGTGCAAGCATACTTGAGGAAGCAGGAGACAGAACATAAAAAGAAAGGTATGCTCATAAAATAGATTTTATTTTACGTTTCCATTTTAGTTTTACTTTAGATACAGCTTTTTGATGTTTTGTGTTATCTGCATTTAGAACTGGAGAAAAAAAGGCAGAAGGATGATCTCCTGGCTAAGAGAGTGGAATTGAAATCCGACCGAAAGGCGCGTGCAATGGCGTCTCGCACCAAGGACAACTTCCACGGCTACAATGGCATACCCATTGTAGAGCAGCCCAAGAAAAGGCAGGGCAAGGATGAAATGTTCGAGGAGGAACAAGGAAGCAATGATGCTTATGATGATGAGGACAATTATGAATATGCAGAAACTGACTCTGAATCTGAACCAGAACCCACCACACCCGCAGTAAGGCCTCAGGAACGCAGTAATGGTTCGACCAAAATGAGCAACACACAGAAAAAAAACAGTGCTCCACCCAAGGCTGCGCCTCCACCTATGAATTTTGCAGATCTCTTAAAGCTCGCTGAGAAAAAACAGTTTGAACCTGTCGAGTTGAAACAAGTAAAGAAAACTGAAGAGAGGCTTCGCACTGCGGATGAAATCAAGGAGTTAGAACTTGAGCGTAAAGCTAAGAAACAAGATAAAGGAAGAGACATTAAGCCAGATAAAGGTTCAGGGCACAAAGATAGTAAATCCAGCATGAATTCTCACAAGAGAAATGTTATTGACAGGGAAGGCATATCGCACAGGTCATCAAGTGAGAAAGCCTTCAGTGGAATTAGCAAAACGCCAAAGCTGCACACACAGGCTGAGCGACTGCACAGTTCTGCCAAACCATCTCATGGATCCAAACCTAGCTCTAGCTCCTCAGGTGCCTTAAGCGGTAAAGCTGCCATGAAGGGAGCTTCAGCTTTAGTCAAGCAAACGGGGTACAGACCCCAGTCTGGCGGAAAGCCAACCACCTCAAGTGACCTTAACTCTAAGAAAGTCTATCCAGGACTACCTCAAGTTAAAATAAATAGTTCTGGGAGTCGAGCTGATGCTGTTTCAAACTCGTCTAGACCATCAGGTCATGGCCATTTAAGGGAGATTAAGGGATCTGGACACACCAGACCTAGTCAGAGTAACACAAACAAGAAAGGACCACCTCAAAAGCCGGGGAGGGCAGAGGTGCCACGATCTGGTGGCCCCCCTCCTCCCCGACCAGGTATCAATGGACCTATGCGACCTGCACAGGCTGGTTCCTCAAGACAAGCAGAATCTCAGCAGCCAAGACCCGGAGGCAGCATGCAAGGACGTCCTGTTCCTGGAGGGGTAAAACCTTCTGCGAATGGACAAGGCAGACCTAGCAGACCGTTAAACAGTACAGGACCAGGTTCTGGAAGACCGCCATGTACTGTTGTGTCAGAGACTATTTCATCAAAGAACTTTGCACCTAAACAAGGAATGCCTGCCAGGCCTCCAGCACCTCAGGGGCCGAAAACAATCATAGGACCAACAGGTCATAGAATTATCGCTAGACCACCTGGTAAGAAGACATTAACTGTCTCAGCCTTTCTTATTTGGGATGTTGGCATTGTTAATTTCCCTGCAATTTGCATGCAGGAAAGTGTTTTGTGGTTTATTATTCATTACTATACTGCTGAAATACAAAACTCTTGTAACAGGCTACACATGCTTTAAGTCATATACCACACATTGCATGATATTGCTGTTGACGGTAGGTTCTCAGTGTTGTGTTGCTACTGCTAAAAATGTAGTACTGATAATTGTCAAATTACATACAATAGATAAGTTCAAAACGAGGTATGCATTATAAAGTACAAAAGTTGATCCTGAGCTGCGTTTAAAACCTGATATTTCTTCATACTAATTTCTTGAAGACTGTAAGGAGTCTCTAGAGATAAGGCAAAACTGTGACTGATGCAGTAGTGTTTCATGAGTTCATTGAGTAATCCTAAGGATGAGCCATTCCAGGCGTTAAACATCATTAGCATGATTTTATACGTTAGTTTATCATAAGTAAGACTGAAGACATGAAATCTTGATCCTGGCAGTAGAGCAGCTAGAGGGCAGTGTTACAACAGTACAGTCTACAGCTTAGCATTTTAGTGTTTTTCCACTTGTGTTGTGATAATACAGTACATCATGATGTGGTGATTTGCAGTTTTACAGATGCTGGTTACATCTGTAAAAAATGCAAGTTCTTATTTTCATTACTCTGAGGAACGGGTGACTGGTCATGTTATTAATCTTGTTCTTTATTCTCAATTAAATATGAATAGGCTTAATTATCTAAAATGTAATTATAGCATGTTGATTGGTGTTCTTTTGTGTTTTAGGATAGGTTAATGGTTCCTCTGGCAGAGGGAACATTTTTGGAAGTGTATATAAAAAAAAAGTGGGGTTATTTTATTCAAAGTAAAATCAACTTTTTCTCTCCCCCTCGAAGGACCAGTGCTACCACCAATAACATCTAGCTACAAACGCAAGTATGATGATGAAGAGGAGTATGACTCTGAGATGGATGACTTCATTGATGATGAAGGAGAAGAACAGGATGAAATTTCGAAACATATCCGAGAGATCTTCGGCTATGATCGGAACAGGTAAGTGTTTATAGTATTGGTTTTATGCTTTTTATGTTGCAGTGTGAACGCATAACTGCATTGCATATGAATGATGACTTCTCAATGCCCTTGTGTTATTAGATACAAAGATGAAAGTGACTATGCATTAAAGTTTATGGAGAGCAGTTGGAAAGAACAGCAGAAGGAGGAGGCGCGAAGGTAAACAAACAATACTACTATACTATAAGTTAATATAACAATACTATTGTTTCTATTATGTTAAAGATATTGTGAAGCCAAGGTATACTTATTACCACAATCGTGCTTCATAATGTCTGCCTTTCGTGTGTTCTGCCTGGCACTTATTGCTGGTAGCCTGCGACTGGCTGTGCTCGAGGATCAGGAGGAAGAGCGCCGAGAGTTGGAAGAAATGAATCACAAGGGGAAGAGGAGAAAAATATCGTGAATGATTGAGGGACAGATAAACTGACCTATTGCACATCTGGATGAAACTAGTGTGTATCTTAACGCTTCTTTGTTTTGTCTTTGCCTCAGTTTGCGCTTGGGTATTAAAGAAGATGAAGAAGAATTGCGTATGGAAGAGGAGGAGATGAAAAGAAAACAAGCGATGAAAGCAAAACGCAAAAAGACTTGATGTTGGACTTTGTTTGCTTGACTTGTGTGGAGTAAAGTCAGTTACATAGAGCAAGCTCAACACTTTCTTGTGCCATTTGCAATTAATGTTATTTATTTCAAATTACCAAAATAGGGGATCAGTTTTGCACTACCAAGAGCCCATCTTTAACAGCTGAGCTTTAGAGAAAGTAATATATTGTGTCACTAATGCCATTTTTTTATATTGGTAATGATCATTGAATTACAATCAATAGAACAGAATCAACATCTGCTTTGGTATATGTTCAGGATTTCAAATTTGTTTTATTTTATTACCGGTCTTTAATGATGGAAGAAACATTCTGCAATTTTCGCAATGTATTTTTCTTGTTAAAGAAATTTGACACATCAAGTTGTCCTGTGTGATTATTATTATTTATTACATCCATTTGTTTAATTTCTTTATCAGATCAAAATGTCATCACATTATCAGCATGAAGTGTGTCTGAGTCTGTGTTTTATGAGGGACGCTCAAGTCAGACTTGGATGAAAGTTCAAGCACAGTACGGGGATTAGACTCTTAGCCGAAAGAAAACATTTGAATAGTGCAAATGTATTAAAGAAGGATGTACATTTGTGAATAACGAATACCAGCCGAGGTGGCATAAAATGTTCCTGTGAACATCAAGTGATTGGAACACCTAAGCCTTGAAAATTTGCGGAAGTGAGGCACGCGTCAGTGGTACTGTAAACACGATCATTCACCAACACCACTTGCACATTACAGGAACTTTGCTGGCAGTTACTGGCACACTCCTGACCTTTATATGACCCTTGTATGAGAGTTTCACTCTTTAAATTATGAAATAAATAATTTTCCATGATGTAAATTTTTTTCACACTAAAAAAGGGTAAACTCCGGTCTCCAGAAACTGATAGAATCATACTGGTCTGTTTCACAGATAGAGTGGGATGTTGTTAAAGCAACATGCTGGAGTATGCGGAATTTGCGACTGGGTACCTTAGCACTTATAAGCATACAAATCAAGATGTTTCCAAACTCGAACCCCTGGGTGAACAGAGAGTGCAAAACAGCCATGTAAGGAAGCTAAAATGCAATATAAAGAAAAACTTGATAGATTCTACTCGACTGCTGATGCCAGGTGGTTATGGCCAAGACCAAGGAATACCTTGGATCAAATACCTGGGTGTCTACATGAGCGACGGGCTTGTCTGGACACTTAACATCGCCTAATTGGTCAGGAAAGCACAACAGCAGCTGTAGTTCTTGACGAGCCTTAAAAGATTCAGCATGTTCACCAAATATTTAAAGCAACTACTGTACTGCAGCCTCACTGAGTGCAGCTTTTCATCCAGCTGTATTATTATTACTGTTTGGAATGGGAGAGCCACTGCAATGGACCACATGGACCTGCAGAGGGTGATAATGAGTACTGTGAATGTTGTCAGGACATCATTATCCCCTCTGAAGGAATAACACATATGGCATTAGATACAGCAAGACCCACAGTGAGTTGTTATTTTAAGACACAAAGGTCAGCTGTTCTGGAATAGTTTTTGCAAGACTGTATTGTCAAGTGCATTTGCAAAACCCATCAAGCACCATGGTGATATGGTTGCCTATTTTAAGTTACCATCCTGAAAAATCACCAATTAACAGCACCTCGGATTAGAGCATAAGTAGCAGACAGAGTTCAATATCAACTGTTCAAAAGAGATTATTGCATATTTTGGATGCCTTCAGTATTGTTATACAATGTAGAAAGAAATACAAATCAGGAAAGACCACGAAATTAGAAGGTTTATATATTAGGAATTATATATCCTGCATATGTATGTATCCTTTAAAAGACTCGAAAGAGAAGCTTAACTTCAGATACACTAAGAGATAAAAACCAGTAGCACAGGGTAAATGGAATTCCTGTAGTGAGAACCTGTTTGGTCTGTAGACTCACAAACTTTCCTTTTAGGCTCACAGCTGTAACTCTTTATTTGGATTCTCACTAGTCTGTCATATTGAGTTATTAGACCACTAGATTGAGTGAGAGTTGGGCATCCGTGTGTGTGTGTGTGTGTGTGTGTGTGTGTGTGTGTGTGTGTGTGTGTGTTTTCTGTGCTTGTTTTCACACACACACACACACACTATATATATATATATATATATATATATATATATATATATATATATATATATATATATATACTAACCCAGATGAAAGTAAATTGTGCATTTAATTTGGAAATCCCAGAGGTCCCAGAGTCTGGGGGAAGAGAGGAGAAGCACAGAATCTGAGTTGCTTGAGGTCCAGTGTAACGTGCACAGTCAGTGGTGGTTTGGGGAGCCATGTCATCTGCTGGTGTTGGCCAGGTTTTATCAGGTCTAAGGTCAGCGCAGCCATCTACCAGGAAGTTTTAGAGCACTTCATGCTTCCCTCTGCTGACCAGCTTTATTGAGATGCTGATTTCATTTTCCAGACGGACTTGGCACCTGCCCACACTGCCAAAAGTACAAATACATGGTTTAAGGACCAGGGTATTCCTATACATGTTTGGCCAGCAAACTTGCCTGACCTGCTGTAAACCCCATGGAGAATCTATTAAGTATTGTGAACAGGAAGATGCAAGACACCAGACCCAACAACGCAGAAGAGCTGCCACAGACTGATTGACCCCATGCCGCTCCGCCTTGCTGCAGTAATTCACGCAAAGGGAACCACAACCAAGTATTGCAGAAAGATACAAATAAGCCAAAAACATAATAATAATAATAATAATAATAATAAATAACACTTGAAATATAGCAGTCTGTGTGTAATGAATTCACTTTTTGAATTGAATTACTGAAACAAATCAACTCTTTTTGATGATATTCTAATTTATTAAGATGCACCTGAGTGTATATATGATCTTACTTAGCAGACATGGTAATGCATGTAATCAGAATATATATACTGTATATTTCGTGACTTGTTTTGTAACACGCCAACAGATGCATGCATAATCACAGGGAGCACTTCATAAGTCAGTGTGTCAAAAGACATTCCCCTGTGTACATTCAGAGCTCTGCAACTGGTGCTATTACATGCATTACCACGTCTACTATTTTATCATGGACAGCAAGTTAGAACAACGAGCGAATGTGAAATTCTGCATGAAACAGAGCAAATCCACCCCAGAGATGTTTGACATGATTTAACAAGTTTGCGATGATGTTGCGATGACGTTGGAGTGCCATGCACTATTCAAGAGCGAGAACATCAGTGGAACATGCCAAGAGATCTGGAAGAGCACAAGTCCCCAAAATATTGATTTGTGCATGTATACCGACTCTGCAACTTGTGCATGGTGATCATCGGAGAACAATCCACAACACTGCTGTCATTGTCTGTGTTTCATTTGCCACAGTCCAGGCAATCATAACGTGTGATTTGAACATGTGCTGTGTTACTGTCCAAACTTGTCCCCTGGTGCGCAAAAAAACTGGATGCTCCATGACGACAACACATCCTGTCACTGAGCTTGCATATCACCGAGCTCACACTTGCTGGAAACATGCTTTTACTTCCGCACCCACCCTGCTTACCAGATTTGGACCAGATGCGGACTTTGATTGAGAATAATTACAATGATTTTCACCATAGTGCTCCATGGTCCCTGGTTGGACTACAGAGTTTCCTTGATGGAAGGATACAGTATATAGATTTCGGTGCAGTCAGATTTCTAATATATCCAAAAGGTTTTCAGTGGATTTGAGGTCAGGGCTCTGTGCAGGCCACTCCACACCAACCTTGGTACACTTACATCTTAAAGAAGCTATTATGTGCGCAATGGGACGTCATGCTGTAACATGTTCGAACCTCTTATTTCCAGGGGAATTATAATACAGCATATGATGACACCCTATACAATTGTGTGCTTCGAATTCAACAGTTTGTTATAGTTTGGGGAAAGAAACACATATAGGTTTGATGATCAGATGTGTACAGAAAAGGTAACATTCAGTAACTAGATTTAAAACTAACCCTAGGACCTACATTTAAATAGGACCATTCGTTAATTCACCTTTAGATTTAGATATTCAGTTGTATCCTGTGTACAGGGTCGCAGGAGCCTATCCCAGAAGACTTAGGTAAAGTATAACCTAGAGAGAGTGCACACACACGCACTCACTAACTCATTGTCTATACCGCTTTATCCTGTATACAGTGTCATGGGGGACCGGGAGGAAACCCACTAAGCACAGTGAACATGGAAACTAGTAATGACTTTCTGCCCCTTTGTCTGCTCGCTCGCTCACTCATTATCTATATTGTTTTATCCTAGGGTTGACAGGGTTCCAATCCATCACAGGGCACACACATGCTCATTCACACACTACAGGCAATTTGGGAACACCAATTAACCTAATGTAGGAGGAAACCCTCAAGCACGGGGAGAACACGCACTAAATTGAGGTGGGAATCAAAACTGAACCCTCTAGGTGCAGCACTACACCACTGTGCCGCCTCCTTTGTCTACTTTAACTGCTTTTATTTTGAAGCTGAGTCATCAGTTGGCTCATTACCACAGACAGATTTCCTGCATAGACTTGGTCCCTCCGGCTTGCCGTATCTGTGACTCCGCTTGTATGCGGAAGTTTCTGTTTACTCTCGTGAGTTTGTCCGTGGAACTTGGCAGCTCGAAAACACTACAGGAAATTTATTCCAAGGAACAATGGACCTAAATCAAGAGTCGGTTAAAAAGATTCTTTCTAAGGTAAGTTTTAGACTTTTTATTTGGATATCTGTGGTTACAAATTTGAATTTAAGTGTGATTTGTCATAGTCAGGTGACTTACGGGCAGCTGGTCGGACCTGATAACGCAGGAAAATGTCAGCCGGGTGTCTGTTAAGCTTCTAATCGCAGGTTTCATTTTAACAGTACAAATTTCACGATGTTGCCGTTGAGGAAATACAGAAAATTCACTCCAGTTACCCAGACATGAAAACAGTGGCCGGGACTTACAGTGAGTTATTTCTACTATGTCCACACCCATAGAGATTATAATGTGACTTTAACAGAACTCAGCCTCTTTACTATTTTTACCTGTACTTGTTTACACCTGTAAACGCAGTGTTAAGGTTGTCAAATGATATTCCTTTCACTAAAGCATATAGTGACAGCTCTCAGAAGGACCTGCTGAAGGTGCTGGTAAACATCCCTGTCAGATACCAAGGTAAGAAACATCACCATCATTTACTACATTAAAATAGCGCAAGAGATGATAGTCTGGCTCGGATGATGAACATAAATGTGCTGTTTTACAGGACGTTCGTACAATTTGCCTATCCAGTTATGGCTGTTGGATTCGTTCCCCTTCACGCCACCCATCTGCCTTCTTCGCCCCACAGCCAGCATGGTGATAAGGGAGGGCAAACACGTGGATGCCAAGGGCCGAATCTACCTGCCTGCACTGCACAACTGGGACCATGTAGGAACTTCGCTTTTGTTATGTCATTTAGGATTCGCAGTTAACCAAGGCTCATCTGAATGCAGACGTATTGATTGATCACATTGCAAATTACATAGACGGATCGCTTTTAGTTCCAGAGAAAAAATTCTTACACATTAAGCTCTCAGCCAAACATCAAGCATACTGCTGAGTCATATCTATATTTGCTTGTTAAATGTCTCGTTATAGATCTAGGTTTCCTTTGCTGTTACAGTAACCTAGACATTTCTGGGAAGACTTTCCCGTAGATTTTGGACGGTGGCTATATGGAATTAACCATAATGGCATTAGCTAGGGAAGGTACTAATGTTGGGTGGGGATGCCTGAGGTACAGACAGAATTTTAGTTCAAGGTGTTCAGTGGAATTGAGGTCACAGCTTTGTCCGGGACCATCAAGTTCTTCCCCTCTAACCTTGACAAAGCAGGTTTTAGTGTTTTGTCTTAGTCAAGGGAACCTGTAATGCTACAGCACACAAAAACGCTCTATACAAGTTTGTGCTTCAAACTTTGTAGCAACTGTTTGAGAAAGAACCAAAATTAGGATGTGATGATCAGGTGTCCACATACTTCAGATGATATTGCTTATTTAATAAAAAAAGCTCATGATTTTTTTTTCTGTGTCACTGAGAAGCACGCATTATCAGCCACTTTTTTATGCCACTTTGAATTAAAGTTTCACAGTATTTTTTTTTAAGCTGTCAATATATTTAACCTCAGAGGTTAGTTTTCTTATTTTTTGTCTACATTTACCATGACTAAATCAGTGACAATTCTTAAAAATATTTATCTGTGTGAAACTTCAGCCAAAATCATCTGTAATAGCGCTGCTGGAAGAGATGATTGCAAAGTTTGAAGAGGATCCTCCTCTGGCCACGAAAACTGCAGGAGATGAAAAAGATCCCAGTGAGCTGCTTGCAATGGTTTCGCAACTAAAGATCACTGAAGGTGATTTCTTTTGCTCTCTAATACCCAGTGTAAATATATACAGTGTGACCTTGCTGTTTGTTCAATACCACAGCCCTCAATAGCTCAGCTGTAATAGCTCAGAAGGTGTTTTTTTTTAAATAACCGTATTGCAGCTGTAATTCAAATCTCAATGTTATATTGTGCTTCTTTAAATATATTGTCTTTTTATGTAAATTCTATTATGTAAGTTTTTAGCAACATGTCTTGTGTCATGTACATCTGTTACACAGGTTTAAAGTTAACATGTTCCACGATAAACAAATAGTCGTTTGGAGACTCGGAGATAGAAAAGACAATAGGAAGTACATTAGCATGTTCCAATTAGACAAAAGGTTTCCGACAAGCCATAAGAAGAAGGAATGTGAAAGCACACCAAGCGGGGGATTGTTTAATGGACATAGAACAAAGAGAGATGTAATGGATAGAGTCATGTTGTCAAAAAATATTACAGCAACCTGACAAGCTGGTTGCCACCCCCCCCCCCCCCCCAAAAAAGTCCCAGGGCCTATGACATAAGAGATAGCAGGAAGGGAATGAATTAGTGGATATTTACATGTTCCTGATCGTTATATGTAATTATAAAATTAATTAAATAAAATCTATGATATATCTAAGACATATCATTCTTTAATGAATACAAAATGTAACCGATAATAATAAGAGGATTTTAAAAAATTTTTGTTATGGAAAGCCTAACAGTAATTGATAAAACTCAAATTTTTTTCTTTATAGGTGGAAATCGGCCTGATCAGAGTGTAAACAAGGTCTCTGTGATTGGAGGAGGAGATTTGGGGATGGCTGCTGTGCTAAGTATAATGGCAAAAGTGAATATGCTCAGAATTTGACCTTGTATTGATTGGTTAAATATTTTTAACTAGGTATAAATTAATGATTTTCTAGTTTCTACTTCTAAGTCTTCGAATACTTTCACGAATAGTCATGTTTCCCCACTTTTTTTTCTCTTGCTTTCTTCATAAAGGGTTTTGTGGACAAACTGGTTTTAATTGACATACCAGAGAGTTCAACCAAAGGAGGCACCATGGACTTGGAGATTTTTAACCTGCCGAAGGTGGAAGTCTCAAAAGGTACACGATCTGTTAGTGTCCAAATTCACACCCATAGATGGAATTGTGTATTTATTTTCATGTTGTGATCCGGCTGTTTTAAGAAATTATGTTCCGAAGCTAGAGTCGGATCTCATAGCGAGCCAAGAATAAACTCACAAGGCTACATCTCAAAAACTGCTGAGTCACTACTGGCTCTGTGACGGCTGTTTTCTTCTATAGATTGGGGAGACAGCACAGTAAAGGCACAACGCATTTCCTATAGAAGAGATAGCTTATTGATTATTAGTACTGGTAATACAGTTCTACTCCTATATCTTAATATTTCTGAAGACTTATTTATTTTAAGAACTATGAGACTATGGTAGCATTTATATTTATATTAAATCTAACACTTTCCATGTGTGTCTCTGCTTATTTTGTATTTTCACATGTAGTATTAGTAGAGCTGCATCAATTCATATATAAAACAATGCACTAAAGGCTAAACACATGAACAGTGCTTTCAGCCATTTCAATGCCAATTCAGTATTTCCTGTTAAATGATGCCTTTTATAAATATTTTAAAGAATCCTTCACTTCCCATGCAGAGAACTGTAAAGTGTTCATTCTGCATTTACATTGGACATTTTGTTAAATACTTTTTTAAAATTACAAATTCCATATTTATTTTTGCATTTTATATGTATATGTAATTGACACATACATGTATAATTATACAGAATTTAATAATAAATAAATATATTCCCATTTTTTTCTTATTTTCTTCTAAAACCATCAGATACACAAAGCATTGCAATTATGTGAATGAGATATGAAAGTATTTTTATATATACATATTTTGTTTTCGTAGATCTCTCAGCCTCAGCTGGGTCTAAGGTGGTAGTGATTACTACAAATGCTTGGAACAACGAGCAGTCGTTTGTGAGCGTGGTGCAGACGAACGTGGATCTGTACGGGAAGATCATCCCAAGCCTGGCTCGCCTGAGTCCCAGTGCAGTGCTTCTCGTCGCCTCTCAGCCTGGTCAGTATGCTACTGCTGAGCATAATCATATCGGTTTTCAGTGTTCAGTCACCCAGACTAGTACAGGTGTTATGGCACAGAGGCTCATGGGTCATGAAATCATAAAATCTGCAGATTGCTCCAGACTGACACTCACACACTGTAGACGTTTCAATGAAGTACAAGTGTGATGAATAAACACTGGGACATTTGATGGGTGGAAAATAGGCAATGGTGGTGACTTCGAACTCGTCTTGAAACGAACTCTAGATTGTTGATGGTGCAGGAGCAGGAATCGTTTTGAAAGTATGTACTGTATCTGAATCCGCAATTAATTGTCTGAGAAATCTAAAGTTTTACATGTCTTTAGACAGGATTACATGTCCACCATTTATACAGTTTGAGCCAGAATATACAGTACTGAAATTAAAAGACGAACAATATTACCTTGTTGTCATCTGTGAGTTTATTTCTCCTGAAAGAAATTAACATGTACAGTCGTGGCCAAAAGTTTTGAGAATGACACAAATATTAGTTTTCACAAAGTTTGCTACTAAACTGCTTTTAGATCTTTGTTTCAGTTGTTTCTGTGATGTACTGAAATATAATTACAAGCACTTCATATGTTTTAAAGGCTTTTATCGATTTATCAATTGCATGACATTTATGCAAAGAGTCAGTATTTGCAGTGTTGGCCCTTCTTTTTCAGGACCTCTGCAATTCGACTGGGCTGCTCTCAATCAACTTCTGGTCCAAATTCTGACTGATAGCAACCCATTCTTTCATAATCACTTCTTGGAATTAGTGGGTTTTTGTTTGTCCACTCGCCACTTGAGGATTGACCACAAGTTCTCAATGGGATTAAGATCTGGGGAGTTTCCAGGCCATGGACCCGAAATTTCAACTAAGTGGCTCGGGGACCAAAATGTTATCACTTTTGCCTTATGGCACGGTGCTCCATCGTGCTGGAAAATGCATTGTTCTTCACCAAACTGTTGTTGGATTGTTGGAAGAAGTTGCTGTTGGAGGGTGTTTTGGTACCATTCTTTATTCATGGCTGTGTTTTTGGGCAAAATTGTGAGTGAGCCCACTCCCTTGGATGAGAAGCAACCCCACACATGAATGGTCTCAGGATGCTTTATTGTTGGCATGACACAGGACTGATGGTAGCGCTCACCTTTTCTTCTCCGGACAAGCCTTTTTCCAGATGCCCCAAACAATTAAAAAGAGGCTTCATTCGAGAATATGACTTTGCCCCAGTCCCCAGCAGTCCATTCGCTATACTTTTTGCACAAGATCAATCTGTCCCTGATGTTTTTTTTTGGAGAGAAGTGGCTTCTTTGCTGCCCTTCTTGACACCAGGCCATCTTCCAAAAGTCTTCGCCTCACTATGCGTGCAGATGCGCTCACACCTGCCTGCTGCCATTCCTGAGCAAGCCCTGCACTGGTGGCACTCCGATCCCGCAGCTGAATCCTCTTTAGGAGACGATCCTGGCGCTTGCTGGACTTTCTTGGATGCCCTGAAGCCTTCTTAACAAGAATTGAAGCTCTTTCCTTGAAGTTCTTGATGATCCTATAAATTGTTGATTTAGGTGCAATCTTAGTAGCCACAATATCCTTGCCTGTGAAGCCATTTTTATGCAACGCAATGACAGCTGCATGCGTTTCTTTGCAGGTCACCATGGTTAACAATGAAAGAACAATGATTTCAAGCATAACCCTCCTTTTAACATGTCAAGTCTGCCATTCTAACCCAATCAGCCTCACATAAAGATCTCCAGCCTTGCGCTCGTCAACATTCTCACCTGAGTTAACAAGACGATTACTGAAATGATCTCAGCAGGTCCTTTAATGACAGCAATGAAATGCAGTGGAAAGTTTTTTTTGGGGATTAAGTTAATTTTCATGGCAAAGAAGGACTATGCAATTCATCTGATCACTTTTCATAACATTCTGGAGTATATGCAAATTGCTATTATAAAAACTGAAGCAGCAACTTTTCCAATTTCCAATATTTCTGTAATTCTCAAAACTTTTGGCCACGACTGTACATGGTATGCATAATGTAAGTGTGCACCGCCTCGCTGTAGACAGTTTTCATATCGTTCATGCAAATTCTCTAACATAAGGCCCCTGCAAAAGGAGACTACTTGCTCGCGTAGTGTTGACACAGTACACTACCAGAGCGGCGCAATTTCATAACAATAGACATCATAACTGTTACTTGTTGCTGTCTTATTAAATCTCTGTCTGAATTGTTCCGCATCTTTTTTCAAAATAGGTCGGCATTTACGACGTCTGTATGAGCGGAAATAATACTCAACTATGAACACTTTTACCTCCATCAAGAGACCCATTTTCAACACAACTGCACAGCTCAACTTCCTTTTCATTACTGGGAACACGTGTGGCTGGAGATATGCCCCGTTGACCAGCACACACAAGCGTTTGAGATGCATGAATTTCAGTAATGTATACTTTGGCGCATACCATATTTGCAGGCAGACACTTTAGAAAATATCATAAAAATATACACTGAATACCCCCCAAAAAAGTCACACACACTAATATTTTATTGGACCACTTTTATCGTTGATTACAGCATATTTGCTGTGGCACTGTTTCAACAATCTTGCATAGCGTCCTCACCCATATCCCACACCCCAAGCTACCGTGACACCTTCTGTTAAATATATCTTTGGGAGGGATTTGGTATGGGTAGTATACCTCAGCTACCTGCTATTGGGCTTTCTTTTCCCTCTACCTAACTCCAAGCATTTTGTTAAATTATCCTACGAGTTGCTTTATTTATTTATTTATTTATTTATATTTTTTTAAGGAAAAAGTGGTAGTGCTGAGGAACTCAGTGTAGGCTATGGGTTAAGATTGTTTCTGTGTCACAAAAATGCAACCAGCTTAAAAAAACAACAAAAACTACTCAGATTCATGGTATGACAATGTTGCACTTTTTGCATTAATAATGTCACAGTATGGGTATAAGTTGTGTGTCTGTGCATGTGTTTTTGATCTGCATCTGTTCTTGTTCTTAGTGGAGATAATGACCCATGTGGCATGGAGACAGAGTTGCCTGCCACCGACGCAGGTGATTGGTGTTGGCTGTAACCTGGAGTCTGAGAGGCTTGCGTACATCCTCAACGTTGCAATACTGGCTAACAGCACAAACAAAAAAGCCTGGATCATAGGAGAGCTTTCTGACAACAAGGGTGAGCTGTACTTTTTTTTCTGGAATTTCTGATAATGCAGAGGTTTGTTAAGATGATTCTACTTTTAGATGCTGAATATAGTGTTACAATTCATGTGTTTAACACTTATTAATTGCTACCACATTACTGATGATACTATGATTCTATTGTAGTCGCTGTCTGGGCCAATGTAGGAGGGGACAAGCACCAAATGTTGGTCCCAGTGTCCAACTCTACAAGACCACTGATAGACAGGTAAAAGTAGGGAAAGGTAAAAGTTATATTTTACCACATTAACGCAAATGACCACAGCAAGCAAGTAGTGGTAAAAAGTTGTACAGCATTGTGCAAAAGTTGTTTGCAAAAGATCACTTCTTCATATTTTGCTTACAAAGAGCCAGGCTGACTTGTGTTTATTTAATATTGTTATGAGGAATAGTTCTCCAGGCTTCCCTGTCTCTCATTTTCAGTCCAGTCCCTGTACCTGAGCAATTTCAGAGGAATGGTTTTTGTGACCTATGAATAATTCAAGCATAAAAATCATCCAACTTAAGGCATGAGTCAGTGAGAAACAGGTACAGATGATAAGATGATCAGACAGAGGATCAGATGATTAGTATACTGGTGATGCTGAATGAGGATGCTGCTGAGAGACAACCAAGTTGTAAATTGTATCTTTAGGCAGCCTTTTGCAGTAAAACACTTTGTTTAATTTAATCTACACTATTTCATATTAAATTAAATGTATTAATGATGGGTGGCTGAAGACAAGACCTTTGTACAGTACTGTATAATGTAAAGAATAAACACAGGCTATGGATTTTACATAAAATTTTTTAAATGAAAATATACTTGCAAGCAACGATGATGGGCCCAAGCACCCTGTGCCATCACCATCCAGGGCGCACCGCACAACCTGTGTTATTCGAGTGTGTTAAGACCTCGAAAAAGCCATCGCCACTCGGTTGCACCGCACAACCTGCGCACATCACACACTATACAGGGCTAATATGTGTGTGTTTATGGTGTGTGTTTGCATCGTGAGAGGTGTTTGTGTGCGTCGTGAGAGGTGTTTGTGTGCATGAGTTTAAACATTTGTAATATGGGTGTATGTATATGTGCATGTGTGTGATGTGTGAGTGTTTGTGTGCATGAGCACGTTAGTGTGTGAGGGTTAGTGTGTGTGAGAGTGAGGAAGAGAGGTGTGTGACATGTGGATGTGTCAGTCTGTGTGTGACGAGTAAATGTGTTTGTGATTGTTTGTGTGTATGGTGTGTGAGTCTGTGTGTATTAACATTAGTGATGTGTGTGTGTGTGTATGTGTGAGTGTGTGTGTGTGTGTTAACATTTGTGATGTGATTGTGTGGAAGAAAAGCATCACGCTATGATGTTCCTGAATGTGATGTCACTGAACGTGATGTCACAGAAAGTGTCACTGAATATAATGCCACACAGAAAGTTATTAATCATTTTTTGGCGTACATTTAAGACAATATCACGGCCGTTTGAAATATCAAAAATCCCTCTGCAATTTTGCATCCTCAATGTCTTTAGATATCTTTGGCCCAGTTTGGTAGCGATTGTATAATTTCCCTAGGAGGAGTATATCAAAATCCATCGGGTACGTTTTTGCGAACGACTCAAAATAACCGGCCTCTTATTGAGTTTAGCCCAGGACATGCAGTGCGAAAGTTATTCGGCTCGATGAGCTCTAAATGTGTACCGAGTTTCGTGTGCCTACGTGAATGTGTATGAGCTAGGCAGCAAAATCTCGTGTGGGGGCCCCTGGGGGCCCCGGGCCACGAGACTCTCAGGCATCCTGATGGCAGCAGATTCCAACCTGTCTGACAAGTTTCATGAGTTTTTGAGCATGTTAACACCCCCGAAAAGTCCAAAAGGGTGGAAACCCTTATAGTGCTTGGGCCCTAATTATCACCTATTGGTAGCTCAGTGACTTGGTGTTTAGCACCATGGGCTCGCACCTCCAGGGTCAAGGGTTCGATTCCCACTTCGGGTCTGTGTGCATGCAGTGTCCAGACTCTTCCTGTGATTACTTCCAGATATTCTGGTTTCCACCCACAGTCCAAAGACATGCAGATTAGTTTAACTGCCGTTCAGAAATAGGGATGGATTAGCACCCTGTCTCATACCCTAAGTTTTCATGGGATAAGTTTCCAGGTCAGTTTCACCCTGTACAGGATAGGCAGTATAGAAGATGAATAAATGAATCATCATTCATGTTGCAGCAGCTATAGTCATCCTCTCAACAGCCTCTCGTTTTTTCTCATGAGGTTTACAAGAAGACAAAAAATAAAGAATTGATAACATATTACATAACTAACATCAGAGCTGTCTTTATAGCAAATGAATCAACACCTGTTGACTAATCAGAAATAAGAATTAAGCACCACTATGGTATGAAGAAAAAACAACAAATCAAATCTGTCCTGTGGTTTTCTTTGCATAATGTGATGTGGTGTTTTTGACATAATGTTGACACCATGCAGGGCATTTGAGATGTTGAAGGGGAGAGGTCAGAGGTCATGGTCAGTGGGGCTTTCCATCGCCGACATCACGCACTCCATTGTTACAGACCAGAAAAAAACACACTCCATCACAACTCTGGCTCAGGTTAGTGATTTTACAGTCGGTCTGATTGAGCACATGAACCCAGTTAAAACATGATCAGTTTTCTTCCAGAAAATTCCTGTTCGTCTGTTAACCATGTTAACCAGTTGTGTCAACAATTAGAACATTGCAAAAAACTGCATTTAAAGTTTAATATTTGGCACTGGAGTGTATTTGAATATGTAAATGAGCTTGTTTTAATGTCACAGACAGCATACACATTAGCAGTAGCTTTGCATTGTGCTGTGCTGTGCCACAAATACATGAGAAAGTTGTAGCAGACATATGTCAATTTCACTTGTTTTTTTGTGTTATTTAAAGGCAAAAATATTTTATGTCTGATATTTATCAAAACTTTTTCATTTCCAAACGACATCATTGGCATACATACTTGTATATACTGCTTAAGCTTAAATTCCTTCCTATTCACTATATTTACTCACTACATAATATAATGTTGGTATAGAATCTACATTGTACAGCATGTGTATAAATGTACATTGGCTTACTCTATAATACACATACTATATAATATATTATATAGTGTAAGCCAAAGAAATATAGTATGATGTAATATATATCATATTATGATATTATAATCATATATTATCATAAAATCATAAATATATATTAATATGTAACATATTGTATAGCAATAAATTTAGCATGAATATATTTATACAAGTATTTCTTTTTGTGAAATGTGTGTACATTTATGGCTGACTGTGTGTATATATCTCACAGTCCTAGTTCTTTTGAAACTCATTATGTCTGTGTCCTTTCAGGGATGGGGTGGTATCAGCTCTGAAGTGTTCCTCAGCTTGCCCTGCGTGCTAGGAGTGAACGGATCCACCCGCCTGGCAGGAGCGTCCCTCAGCTCGGATGACGATGCCAAGGTGAAGGAGAGTGTCACGTCTCTGACCAACCTCGTGATGCAGCTGAGGATTTAGTTCCAACACCCTGTCACATCCCTGCAAAGACTTTCAAAGCCAGCAGCAGCATTGTAATGGTCTCAGCAAACCAGGCTGCATGACAAACCTCATCTGCATCTATGCTCTCAGACTGCATAGTGCCTATTAACAAACATCTGAATTCAAGAAACACCCAAGCACTTAGAATGCAAAGATTTAGAATACAGGTGATAAGAGTAACATGTTGCGCTCTAAAAAAAAGACATTCATTCCATGCTAAAATTAATATCACCTGAACATATTTCATTTATATCTCTCTTATTTTCTCAAATCAAGATTGAAACTGTTTTTACATCTAATTTCATAAAGTCTCAGATTAGGTTAATACACTGTTACTGAGTTGTTACCGAACTACTATGTTTATTTATTGAAGTGATTATGTCAGAAAGTGAACTTACAGCCCATGTTCCAGGAAGTTACATATTTGAAACCTAAGTACTGTGATTGAATTATACCAAAGCACTCTGAACCAATGAAATTGCTTCTTCTATCTTACTTCTTTTATACACATATAGAATCTAGTTTCCTTAACAAGGTGTGTTTAAAGAAGGGCTGTCAGGCTACTTGTGTTTAAAGTGAGCAGGTGTAGGGTAAATATTTATTTTTGAAATTCTGAATAAGACCGCACTGCACTTTTGTAAGAGTTGAAGTGTCTCTCTTTGTGTTGATGCATTTACACCAGCCAGCTGTGCATCTTTAGAAGGAAATCATGTGAAAACGCTAAATGCTCACTCCTAATAATGATTAGCATCAATGTGATATAAATGTGTAATAAATTCTCTAATGGAACATGTCTCAGGATTACTTTTACACCAAAAACAAAATACTTTGGTTTGCTGTGATAAATGAATAACACCAGAGGAACACAAATACTGAACAATCTTAAATATTTCTTGTAATAAAAAAAGTGTGCAAACAATTGTATATACAGAAAGATCAATTGCTCGACATTATGCACATATCAAAAAAATACAGTAACTGATTCCAAGATTGAGATAAGTTAAGGAAAGTGTTTGAGATTGGTGATTTTAAAGTGATACTGTGACTACTCTAGTCGACTGTGCTTAAAAGAAAAAAGTATTCCCTGAAGACAATCTAAAGTCTGCCACAAGATGGCACTACTGAACATTCATGTGTAAATCCTGACAACACACCGCATTCAAGGCTCTTTTCTTACAATGGCCTTGATGACAACTTTGGAAATATTTTTACAGTAAAGTATGTTTTATATTTTACATCACATGTTTTGCATGAAACAAAGAACACAAAACAACCACTGTACACACATATTCAAAATGTTTCAAAGAACGCTTCGATCTGTAAGCCGTTTATGAAGTGTGCGCTACAGATTATGCTAAAAGTATTACTGTATATGGTTACTGTACACACAAAATAAATGGCACCCTTATAATAATTTAGTTTTCCTTGCATTGTAAACAAAATCAGGAGTTTCAATACTGACAACTGACTTACTATTGGTAACAAAAAAGGGAACAATGCGTGACAAAAACCAAAAGAAGCTAAGAATTTAACTGCTGCTCCTTAAGCACACACACAGAAATGTGCACAGACAGACATGAATTAAGTGCACGATCATGCACCTGCACACACACGAGTGCACAAACACACGATCCCTTATAAAGCAAGATATGCTACATTATATATCCCTAAACACAAAATGAGTTACAGTTTCTCAAACACCAAAAAGTGACATAAAACACAAGGATTTAAACAAAGGGCTTGTTCACTGGGAAAATCATTAACTGTCAGACACACAACTCAAAGTCATTTGTTCTCTTTTTATTGAAAAAAAAAAAATATATATATATGCACAGTTTCCTGTGCTAGAAGGTCACTGGCTTTGGCGGTTGGCGATTTGGGACGCGCATCCGGTTCAAGTCAGCACACACCGCTGTGGGTCCAGAGGAAAGTCCTGCAGGTTTTATTGGTAGTCTGGGAGACGGCAGTTGTTTCCTGTAAGCGTTGTTGTGGTTCTGCGCAGCCGGGCCAGCATTGCAAGACAACAGAGGGGAGGAAGCGGTGGACGACTGGCCCACAAACTCATTTGGGGATTGAAGGAAAGTGCAGTTTGAAGTCATACAGCCTTGAGCACTAAGGTATTCCGTGGCGAGCTTTAGCGGTGAAGCTGGATCCGATTCGGGAATGTAAAAGAAGCTAGGTGGAGTAGGCCAGGGCTGAGAAGTAAAGCTGCCGTTCTCCTGGTTTGCCCTGGTTTCTGAAATCTTTTCTCCAGACTGCTCTTCTTCTTCAGACAGATTGTCATAATGGGACTGTTCTGAGGGCCGCCGAGCACCCGGGGATCCCGGGATGTAAAAATTGACCGGGAACTTGCCGAACTGTCGCTGTGATCTGTAGGATGTCGGCGATGTAGACAGATCTTCCTGGATGAGGTCCAGCTGCGTTGGCACCAATGGGAGCGAATCCCCCGAAGGTGAAAGCTCAACCCCAGACTCTGACTCAGGCTCGAGGCAGGGTGGAGGAGGTGGCGGCAGTTCAGGGAGATTTAGAGATTCTACACTGTATGCATCAGTCTCAGAGGGCAGGTATGGAGGAGGCCATTCACATGAATCTGCCTTGGAAATGGTTCCTCTGCTCTCCGGCGAAAGGGAATTACAAGTAGAAGAGGAACGCAGCCTCTCCTCTACAGGACTAACCTCCGAACTTCCAGTCTCAAGCTGCGAACATGAGGTTTGGCATTCAGGAGACTCTGTGTACAGGAATACTGGTTTGACTGGAGGAACGGGAGGTGGCTGATTCAGTTTGGTGATGGTATTTGTGTCAGGATGAGCATTATTAGCTGGCTCAACGGGGGTTATAGGGGTTAGCACAATTGGACGTTCTACACCCAGAGGCTTCTTTGGTAACTCATCACCTTTGGCTGGAAAAATACAAAAAACAAATAGTCTTAGCTTAAAATAGAGCTCATCATACCTTTTCTAGTTTTTTTTTTTTTTTTTTTAACCACAAAAGGTGTAACAAGTCAAGATGACTGGACTTAATAGTATACTTAATAATTCTGAAACTATATTCAAATTCCATGGAACACTCCCTAGCAAATGACTTTTGACTGGCTAGACTAAAAACACATGCATGCTGGAGCAAAAGTAGGAGATGAATGACTTTATGAACATAAATGCTGCATTGGAACAAATCCTGTAACCTCGATTCTGTATCTCGTAATAAAGTTAGAAAATAACAATCCTAAATTCTGACTTTCTACTACCGGCGTAAACATCATGCAACATTTCTGACAGCATTAGTGTCCTGATTGGTTGAAAGTTTGTGGTCTGTAGACTGAACATCTGGCAAAATTAGGTGATCTTTACAAAATGTTAGATTTGAAAAAAGCCAAGAACACACTATTATTCACTGAATTCATCACTAGAAATTATGAAACTCTAAACAAATGGAGAAACGTCTTCGAGATCATTGAACAAGACCAGTTGCCTGACTTGCTAATAAGGACCTTAAGAACAACATTCTTAAAAAAAAAAAGAGCACAAACACAAATACGGATGCGTACATTCAGGAGGAAGATCCAGCTTCATTTTTCGTAGCTCAGACAGGGAACCCTGCAGCTGCTCTATAACAACATCATCGTTCAGATGGAAGGAGGCGGAGATGCTCTCCTGCAGAAACTCTCGCAGATCCTCCAAAGGCATCTTCAACAGACGCTCTGAGAAGGTGCAAGAATATTTCACTACTTATTAGAAATATACTAGAGCTTCAGCTTAAACTGACCAAACTCTCCAAAGCCTTCAAAATAATCACATTTACACCTCTATAAATTATGCTTACTTTTGTGGATTTTAAGAGCTGTGTAAGCCATGGCAGGCAAAATCCTTTCTCCTTCTAGTATGTAAATGTCCCAGAGACGCAGCGTCAACGTGAATGGTGTCTATTTGGGGAAAAAACATCAGGGTTGACGAATTATAAACATCCTCAAATACAAAGTATACCAAAAACTTCCACATAGTTATGTTTAAAACAGAATATTGAAAATGAAGTCAGTTCTGGCTCAGTACATTGGGTTTGTGCTTCTATAATACAGAGTATATATGGATGGTAATATGAGGGTGAGTCAAAAATCA
This sequence comes from Clarias macrocephalus, assembly GCA_011419295.1. Taxonomy (NCBI): domain Eukaryota; kingdom Metazoa; phylum Chordata; class Actinopteri; order Siluriformes; family Clariidae; genus Clarias; species Clarias macrocephalus. Next base: position 58,873 of record JAAGKR010001495.1, read on the forward strand.
TTCATACTCCGGTTATATTAAAACCTTCTGTTGGCCGCTTTCCATTCAAAGCTACTGTCGTCCCACAGTCTCTGCTGTGCAGGTGTGAACGTGTTGCATCGATCCAACTGAAGTGAGCAAAAATAAATGCCCCACTTGTGATTTGTACCAACTTTGAGCCTGAGAGTGAAGGGCAGAGTATGGAACGGAAACATCCTTATAGTTTTGTGGGATTCTCAAGGAACATTATCAGGAAAAACATTTAACACTTCTATCAACAGTGCTTGTTACAGTGAGATGCTTAGTGGAGAGCTGAAGCGTAAACTTCAGATTAAACAAAGAGGACTATCTAAAGGAGTTATAATCTCGCATGATGATACACGATTGCAAACCGTTAACACACTGCAGAAACTTCATTTTGAGATGTTAAAGCATGCTTCCTATAGGCCCGATCTCACTCCATCAAACTTTCACCTGTTTGGTCCCCTGAAAGCAGCCCTACGAGGATGAAGATTCAGAACGAACGATGAAGTGAAGACTGCTGTGCATTTGTGACTCGCAATAAGGGAATACAAAAGCTTGTTGTTGGACAAAGTGTACCGAAAAGCAAGAAGATTATGTCAAAAAAAATGTTTTGTCTAAAGGTTAATTAAAATGAATTCTATATTCTATTATAATTACAACTTCATTGTACTAGTACTATCTCAACAAACAGCACCCTTAATGTGAGAATATACAGTGGAACCTCAGATTGTGAGTAACATGGTTTACGAGTGTTCCGCAAACCGAGCAAAGATTTGTAATAAATTTTTAATTGGAAACTGAGCAAGTATTAGTTTACGAGTGCCGAGTATCATGTATCACGCATGCGACTCTTATTTTGACACCGAGCGGCAAGCGATCACAACTGAGCCAATGATTTTTCTCTCTCTTGCTTTGTGGAATTGTGGGTAATCGTCTCCCCTGCTCCCCTGGGACGTAGTGCTTGTCTCTTACTGGTATAATCAACGTCTCATGTGTGCACGCGCACACACACACTCTCTTGGCTTTACACACGCACACACACTTTCTTGACACAGAAAACTCATCACTGTCGCGATTCTTTTCAAAGGTAAGGTGCTGGTTCATTTTTTTTTTTTTTTACTTTTTGAACTTTACAAAGTAGAAAACTTCTCACCCTGTCGATAAAACACTGCAGGAACCATTTAGTTGTGTATATGCCGGTAGTCATCTGCTCTTTGTCCTAAACAAGAGAGAGTCAGGTATAACTCAAAAATAAGTCCATAACGATAAATCACATTAAGTTACACTTAATGCAAAAAAGCAGATCTTACCAAGTGCTTCTTAAGCTTTGGAAGGAGTTTAGCCAGGATCTGGTCATGATGAGCCTGGAAGCGTTGCAGTTTAGGGAAGCCAGGGATAAAGAACCCTTGGAGGAATCAGGCAGACGAGATTATAAAATGATTTTAAATAAATTGTACTATGTAGTGTTTATATATTAAAAAAAAATAAAAAAAATAAAACACTGTGGAAATTGAAGCATTAAACCAGGAAAAATTACAATATACAACAATATTCTGTTGCAGAATTTTTGATTATAAATAAATATCAAATACTCATTGAACACATGAATAACAAACTTCATACAGCATATACAAAGCTATCTCACCATGCATAGCATGCTTCTGATTGGTGAGAAGCTGAGACAGCGCCCAGAATGCATCCTCTTCATTCATGTACATGAGCAGAATAGCTGCAATCTGGCTCATGCCCTGGCAGTAGCTCACCTCCTACAAAAAAATATCCCCAGAAAACCCCAACCAGTCAGTTATCATCACAGATGTAGTTACTAGATATTAAATATTACATGACTACATTAGAATCTAACTTGCTTCTAATATATTTGTATTTTATGACCAATTTAAGGACATTAAGATTAAGATTACACTCAAATTTGATCAGTGTGCGGTTTTGAATTTTCTTGTGGTTTTCTCCCACGTTGACCAGTAACATCCGTCCTTGGCCTTAACACTCGTGTCAATAATAAACATTCATATTATTGTTATATAAATAGCAGCCAAATTACTTTAGACAGTGTTAATATCTGTACTCATTAAAATCACCTAAAACTACAGCGTTATCTAATTCCATCAAGGTCACGTGAGCTGAAAGCAAAAGGGTGTGGTAATTTCCTGCGTCAGAGATCCGACACTCACCGTGTTGTACACCGAGTATGCTGCCAGCACATTAAATAGGGCTTGCTGTCTGTTAAAAGAAAAGCGACGATCAGTTTAAAGCTCTGCTTAATCAAAACAATGCATGATTATGTGAAAAACAAGATGTAAAACACTGGAATAAACTAGAGTGATGATCTTTCTATCGAACTGACAGGGGAACAGGAAACGGATGCATCAAAGAATTGCGTACAAGGTCGCGTCTGTATGCAGAGGTGTTAATAGGGTGGAGGGCAGGTGTAGATGCTCACTGCTGAGGTGAAGCAGCACTGATGCAGGCTCGTTGCACTTCCTCTACTGTGTGCAGTCCAACTCAACCACACAGAAGTGTGAAACCACATAATGTCCTGCTGTCTTGTTAGCAGAGACCACAAAACAGTTTATCCCATAATGTCATAAAATGATGTCACATTATAATTTCAGTCACTTATTACACCATCCAGATGCATCAACCATGTCCTTTGTGTTGACAAAACCTGCCTTTCTGAAAGAATCTTTGTTTTGATGTCACAATTTGAGCTTTTTTCACCTCAATGAGTCTCAGAGTTACTGATGATTGAAAGGAAACCACAGGATATAATTTTACCCTTTTATTGTTTAGGATGAAAACATGACATTTATTCTGGGCCTTGTGTGGTGGGCTGTTACTTCCTGTGACACTCGCTCACTTACAGGAAACTGAACTTTTAAAAACTGAGAGGAAGTGGCTCGTGTTTTGGTTAAATCTTTACAAAGTCCGAACTGTTTCTTTCACAATCACCTGTGCACAAGAAACCATGGAGATAAAACACAAAACCACCAGAAATTAGGAAACTGAGGGAATACAGACATCGCTGAGGGTTTTTTATGTTGAAAAGATTATAATGAAGCGCAAAGCCACTGAAAGTTCCGGGCTTTCGGTATGACAGGAAGAAAAACCAGACCACTCAAGCATTTGATCTTTTTTTAATGGGTGACTGAATGACTGACATCAGTAATGACGAGCTACATTCTGAAACAGACATGTATTTATATTGGTGCCTTTAGATTTTAGCATAAGACTTACCTTACTCCGAATCTCTCCATGAACATTATATGATTCCTAAAAGTCCTGTTGACGTCCAGGTCGATCTGCTTAATCTCTGTCGAGAAGTTCCTGGCTTGTTCCTTCATTTTCTGCAAGTAGAGAGAACAAATAATAATAAATTAAATCAATGGTTTAAATTAAAATAATAACACAATAAGCTCATCGAAGATGTAGAGTGAATATTGGTAAAGTGGGCCAATGCTGTGCATTTTCACTTTTATATATGCATTTAAAACATCATAAAGAAGATTTTTATTCTTTCAAGTGACAGAAAAACATGTCCCACCAATGTACACCTTTATAGACGAAAAGTCATAACACCTCAGTGATGCATACATGGGATATGAGTATTAATGATAAAAATCAAAGAAAAAAAAATTCATAGTTGAGATCAGAACATTGATCTGTCTTTTTGTTTTTACACCTTTCCTAAGAATTCATACAGATCTTCCTAAGGATAAAAAAAAAAAAACCAACAACAATGAAATCATAAATACTGTAAAACCAAAACAGAAAATGTTACTGATTCTAATTGTGAAATTTTTCGTTTTTCGACTTTGGAGGTGCGAGGCCACAGTGCTAACCACTATGACGCCCAATCATGAAACAGGAATTTTCGAAACATTATCTAGCTGTCTTAACTGGGTGTTAGCCCTTATGCTTAAATGTAAAAAAGTTACTGATCCAATTCAGCGATACCCAACCCATACCCTTGTCTGACTATGGCTTTGTCATAGGCAAATATATAAAGAAAAGAAAATGATGTGTCAGACAAGGGCTGTTCTGGTGTGAGGTTTAAACGTGACACACAGATCATACATTCCTAATTCATCTGTGCTGCTTAACTTGTCTCTATTGTCTGTACTAGAAACTCGCTCACATCACCTACTTCACAATTAATAAGAACCCCTTACCTAACCTTCTATATAAATGAACCTGACTGTGTGGTGGATAGTGAGAATCAGTCACCTAGGTTGAGTGACTGTAGATGTGGACGTTTTTGCAAGTTTGAGAAACTTATGAGCATTAAGGTGTATTTTTAATCAACCAGTTATATGGAATGTAGCTGCCTATTATCCCAGGGAAAATAAGTCCTTCCTGCACTTATGCTATAACGGGGCAAGGCAAAGGAAAGCATTAACACACATCCTGCCTCAATCTCTTACCTCATATTTCCCTTCATTTTGCTGCTTCACCTTCTCCAGTTCCAGCAGGAGAGCCCAGGCCTGGCCACGCAGCTGCAGGGGAATCCCCTTATACACACGCTTTATCAGCTGCATTACACACACACACACACACACACACACACACACACACACACACACACACACACACACACACACACACACACACACACACACACACACACACACACACACACACACACACACACTTAGACTGGGATAATTGGATTGGGTATACTGGATGATCTGTGCCGACACTAACTAGAACACCACAGTGCTCACCTTTTCACTGTTATGGTACCTGTTCCAGTTTTTCACCATCTTAAGCCATTTTTCCACCCTTTCCATCTCCTGAATTTTATGCTGTGGGCAGAGCATTAAGAAAGACGATAATGAGTGAAAAGAACCTGGATAATAAACGCTAACATGAAACATACTGTATATGTGCAACCAAATTAAGTACACATGGGTGACCAACTAGAGGAAAAGCCAACATAGAGTTTTATGAAACTCTTGGACATTAATAAATCTTCCTGTCCAGTGTGACGAGGGAACCAGGGCAGAAATGTTTAATCACTAAGTGAAGGTGATCAGCCTGAACAGTTTCTATTAATCTGCAATGAACTACTGGCCTCCCCTGTAAGGGAACTAGTGGGACACGGACCATTTTTCCTTTAATTGGTCACCCCTCTGAATGTATGTACAGTGTTTATGTGTCTTGGTCGGACCTTCTCCTCCACTGCACTCGGTGTAGGTAGCTCCTTTTCACTGTACAGATAAAACCAACAGAATAAAATAAGCCACAAACGAAACGCAATCAGCAGTTCACATTGATGAACCAAAATCTAGGAGAGGAATTTGAAGTTCACTGTTGTAAAAGCCAAAACAAGTGCTTAGGGTGACATATTTAACACCTCATGTCCAACTCATCGAGCTGCAGGACTGCAAATAACATCGAATGACTTACTGCAGGAAGCCGAAGCGGTCCATAATCTTGTAGACACTGTAGTTGGCATCCTCCCAAGGGTTGATGTGAACGCCCTCCGTTCTGCCCTGTAACCATTTAAATAAAGCCTTCAGGGGAAGTCAGAAGAGCAAAGAACAGGCAGAATGTCCACAAAGAAAAACAGTATGTACTAGAACACCGGGGAAATGAGGAGGGGCATGTTATTACACACGGAAATACCGAACGTCCATGTAGAATTTCACTTTGTCTTGGACTAGCGATGACAAAAATGGACAATGTCTGAAATGTACAGTAGGACAGTTCATTAATGGTGCTCTGACTGCGTAGGATGACAAAAACAATAATACAATACAATTTGAATGAGTCTTTTACTGGATATACAGCAAAATACAAAACCCTAAAACAAATGGTTTGGCTATATTCCCAAACCAAGGTATTTTACTGTAAATCTTTACATTTTCAAACTAAGATAAAAAAAACTCATTAAATCCTTTTTTTACAAGTAGAAAAAAAAAGTTGTGTCTCCAGCTTAAGCTTGACAACGTATTTAAGCTTGGATAGAAACCTGATGGTCTTGATTAATAACCTAATTCTTCCTCATGTACATTGTTGCTGCTTGCTGGTCTTTAGTTTCTTGGCCAAGCAAGCAACTCTAATCTTTTATAAAATCTCATAGCTAATTTTGCACCCTCAGCTGTCCACATGTGTGGCCCTGCTCTACAGTCTCTCACACGCACGCGTAGTGAGAGAGGCTTAGAGAAACTTGTGTGGTTACTGCACTATGAATGGCACATATAAAACATTTCACATTTCAAACTTTTCACAACTTTATCAAAATCAACATCACTATAACAACTGCCCAGCCTCTCAGTCTACCTCCTGACTAAGTCACATGGAACGTGCAATAAAAATGGAGATCACTTCTTGCACAGATGTTTGTGTCAAAGGCAACTTTCTATTCAAGTGCAAGGAGTAAATACTACTCTAACTGATCTGTCGTGTGACCGCAAACTGAACTATGAACAAGCTTTCAAAAAGGCTGCATGATAGATCCTATTTTTAATTATTTTCACACAATATACACATGATACAGCGCCCCTGGAGCAAATAGGGTTAAGGGCCTTGCTCAAGCGCCCAACAGTGACAAAATGGTGAAGCTGGGGATCGAACTGTCGAACTTCTGATCAGTAACTCAGGACTTTAGCCCTCTAAGCTTTAAAAACAAACGAAAAGTAGAAAAAGTACGTATTTATTAAATTTACATTAAACCTGCTGTTGCAGCCCATTTACTTAAGGATCAGAGTTTGTGAAAGATGGTTATTTGATTAACTATAATAGCTCAGTAGTTTCTGAAATACACAAACCAACTTGTCTGAAGCCAACAAAATACATAGCACTGTCAAAGTCCTCAGTCAGAGATCCCCATTCTGCTGTGTTATATGTGACCTGTAGCTGCATGAATTTTGTAAACAGTCCCGACAGAAAGCTCTCAGACACTTTCACATTTTCCACAAACATTGCTGTTTTTGGATTCAAATTTCTTTTCTGCAGTCATCATTCTACACAAAATAATCCACACTTATAAAGTAAAACCAGGTGTTTGGCGTGTTTGGTTAATATCTTTAAAATAAAATAATGAAATAAATGATTGAAACATCCCAGTTACATACTTTATGTATTCAGACCCTTTATCATTATAGTTTAAGTTGAGCTCTGGTGCGTCCTACTCCAAACAATTAACCTTGAGATGCTTCTACAACTTGCCTATTTATCCGAGAATTATCTGGAGACCTGCAAGACGGGATTGTCCAGACCCACTTGACAAGGGAAGGACACAACAAACTTTCAGCTGGATTTAAAGTGCCCAGGAGCACAGCAGCCTCCATCTTTCTCAAATAATGGAAGAGTCTTACAGAAGAACAACCATCACTTCAGTACTCCCCCAACCAGGCCTTTATAGTACACTGCAGAAGATTGCAGGGAGTTTGCCAAAACGCACTTGAAGGATCCTCAGACCATGAGAAACAGAACAGTCTGGTCTGATGATGCAAAGATTGAACTATTTGGAATCAGGAAATCATCACCGTATTAAAAACCATCCCTACAGTCAGACTGTCTGTATAGAGAGAAAAATGGATGCAAAAAACGTAAACAGCTATCCTGGGTGAAAACCTTCTACAGAGTGCTCAGTATCTCAGGCTGAGTTGATTATTTAAATTTTAACAAGATTTCACAACAGCTCTGTGAAAGTCCTGCCGTGGCCCAGCCAGAGTTCGGACCTGAACCCAATAGAGAATCTCTGAAGACACCTGAGAATGGTTGTGCACTGACGATACCCTTCTAATCTGGTTGAACTTGAGCAATTCTCCTAAGAAGAAGAAACTTGCAAAAGAAATGTCTACCAAGCTTGTAGTTTCATTAACAAGTAGACCTGATCGTCATTGCTGTCAAAGGTGCTTTAGACAAATGGGTCTGAATACTTGTGTAAATAGGATACGTCAGTCTTTATTTATTTTAAATATAAATTAACAAAGCACTCTAAACACCATTATGGAGTATTGTGTGTAAAAGACTGAAGGAGGAAAAAGGATTTCAACCTATAACAAAATTTTAAAGGGTCTGAAAACTTTCACTCAGCACTATATATACACTGATTATCCATAACATTAACACTGAATATTAAGTATATACCAGTAAACTGGTGACAGGATCACAGGCATCCAAGGCTCACCTATGCCCTAGGGCAGGGGTCGGTAACCTTAGACACTCAAAGAGCCATTTGGAGCCGTTAACCACAGAAAACATCGGAAGCCACAAAACACTTTTGACATTTAAAATGAAGATAAGACTGCATATAATGCAGTGTATGAAATAAAAAAATTCACTGATATAAAGTGGATTACAATGCTATGTATATAAAAAAAACTATTTTCTTTTGTTTACACTATTTTATGTGTTGCATTTATGAAAAAGATGAGCTGCAACAGAGAAATCAAAATTAAATTTTTGCATGCAGCAAAAACATTTTAAACTACTTTCAAATAAAACACTCAATGTCTATTTGTGTCCTCCTCGTATTTATGAAATAAAAAGCCGACCTCAAATTATCCACCTGGAGCAAAACAAAAATGCCGTCTGCTTCTGTGTACCGTCAACCTTTTACTGCGGGTGTCGGGAGGTGTCGCACATCGGCGGTTGTGACATATTTTGAGCCACAAAAAATTTAACCTGTTTTTTAATGTTACAAGATTACCATAATCTTCAAATTTAGAATTGCATAAAAAAACGAAATTATTATAAAATCAAAATTTAATTAAATACTCAATATTTATTTTACAAAGCCACATAGAGTCGCAGCAGAGGGATAAAAGTGCCACATGCGGCTCAGGAGCCACGGGTTGCCTACCCCTTCCCTAGGGCACCAAAAGCCGGCAGTCACAGAAAAACTGTCAATGCTGGCCACAAATTAAAGGCACTGGAACACCCGGTGCACCACAGCCCACCTCGTACAGGGCGCAGCAGGCAAAGAGCCCAAGGCTGTCAGCCTGGCCTCCAAACTCCACAAATTCAAATTTGATCAAGAACCTGTGGAATCCACATGACCAAAAAAGTCTACTCCATAAAAAGGTCCCACACTGTAACACAAAGTATCCAAAGCATCCTTTGCCAATGCACATTTGTTGGCACTTACATTGTCATTGCAAAATTCAGTAGCTTCTGTGCAGTGTTCACGGCAGTGCTAGTGACTGCGCAACGACACCCCGAAACCACTGAACCACATGTATTTGACAACAGCTCTGAAAAAGATTATATCCCCATTTCTAGCCGACATATCTACAAGTGTGTGCATGTGAAAATAAAACCACAACTAAAACAGCAGTTTCTGAGTATCTAACAACAAAGCAAGGAAATGCTGACATGGGGGTCACAGCTGCCTTATTACTATCTCTGAGTTTAGAATAGCCACCCTAAGACCATCACACACTTCAGTGGGTGCCTGTTTATGGACAAACGTGAGCGGTTAACTGCAGCAGTGTTAGATTTGGGGCTTAAATAAAATCCTCTCTCTATAGGAAGGTCCAGAAACAACAAGTTTATGAAGACTGTCCTCTATGCTGGTTTGAAACAAACCACTTCGTAATGATATCCAACCTTGTCATATTTTGTGATGATCTCAGCTCGTTCTTCAGCTATTATTGTGTCAATGTCCTTCTTCATCTCAAATCTAGAAAAGAAACCAAAAAAAAAAAAATCAAGGTTATTCATTTATCCATGAACGGGGAAATATTTATAGATAAAAGACAGGTCTGGGCAATACGATTATAGAATAGAAAATTGTGATTAATTACGCCACAATGTATGTTTCTTATATTTCTCAGGTGATACAATTGTAAAAATTATTTTTAGAAAAATGACACATTAATTTAAGCTAATACAATATTCACGATTTTTGGACACATTAAAAGAATTAGTTTAGCTTTGTTACAGTTCTAAAAATTTTCCAGCAATTTGTTAGGAAACAATACAGTAGTTTGTCATATCTCCCATCTCTAACATAAGTAATGTTTTCAACCTGAATCCATTTTGTATGATCATAATGATCATCATTTTCCTAAGACACCAAAAAAAAAAAAAAATCACAACATGGCAATTCATATATCACATGTGCTTCACATCACATGGCATCATATTTTTTTTTTCATTTTATTTGCCCCACTCAGAACTGTACAACAAGCTTTGAAAGAACAATGATCTAGTCTTTGTGACAGTCTCTTCTGCAGGTGCTTATAATGCCTAAGAGTAAAACTGTGCTGTGCAGTCTCATCAGATAGCGCTCATTAAAAGAACATTCTAATCACAAACACCAGACTAATCTGGAAGCGCTTTCAAGCATCACATCAACCATAACAAACATTATTATATCTAGTGTGTCTAGTTAAAAGTAACTTAACCATCATTTATTGGATTGTCCGGAGCTCTGCTGTCTGCACATTATTCACCTGCTCTGTAATGCAGGCCACTTCACTCTTGGTCCTAAAACGGCACACTGAACCCTGCACAATCTCACGATCACATTCCCAAACAGACATTCTAAACATGCTACACATACTGTACCTAAAAGCTCAATCAACCCCATTTATAAAAAGCGAAACTCTTCCACCATTGTCCAGGTTGTGTTTCACATATTACATTGTATGTAGCTCAAAAGTTAACCACTGAAATTAAAAAATATGTAAAATATCTGAAACATCCCTATAGGAAGCTAATGGTAGGTAATATGACAGAAAAAACAATAAATTCTATTATGCACAACCTGCATCATAATGTATTTATTTGCTAAATTATCACCAGCAAATCTGTTTTGAATTTTAAATATCCTTAGTTAGTTCTTTGATGATATTTTTCTTTAGGAAAATAATTATTTAATGGCATTCAGTCTGTAACCATAAAAAAGGCATACAGATACATACAATGGCAAAAAAAAAGGAGGTACAGTAATGACAAGCACATCTTCAAAGTGTAAACCTATTGTTACACCAGTTTTTTAAAGCAATGTCAGAGTGAATTAAGAAAGAAATATGGTGTTCCTGATGTACCCTCAAAAGAGTGTTATTCATAGGATGATATGGAAACTGGAAACGACGCGATCATGGAGTGCCGTGTCAGGCAGAAAACAGAGATCTCTTACAGCACCGTGTATAATGCATTTGATTACACATACTGTACAGACCAAAAGTTTGGACACACCTTCTCATTCAAAGAGTTTGACTTTGTATTATGGCAAGAAAAAAGCAGCTAAGTAAAGAAAAACGAGTGGCCATCATTACTTTAAGAAATGAAGGTCAGTCAGTCCGAAAAATTGGGAAAACTTTGAAAGTGTCCCCAAGTGCAGTCACAAAAACCAAGCGCTACAAAGAAACTGGCTCACATGCGGACCGCCCCAGGAAAGGAAGACCAAGAGTCACCTCTGCTGCGGAGGATAAGTTCATCCGAGTCACCAGCCTCAGAAATCGCAGCTCAGATCAGAGAGCAGGTCAATGCCACACAGAGTTCTAGCAGCAGACACGTCTCTAGAACAACTGTTAAGAAGAGACTGTGTGAATCAGGCCTTCATGGTAGAATATCTGCTAGGAAACCACTGCTAAGGACAGGCAACAAGCAGAAGAGACTTGTTTGGGCTAAAGGACACAATAAAGAACACAAGAAAGAAAACTCGCTGAATGAGAAGGTGTGTCCAAACTTTTGGTCTGTACTGTATATAGTATATTTTGTAGCATACCATTCCAGCCCTCTTTCGAGTTTAGAGACTCTAAAAAGAAGCTTCAGATACCCTAAATGATAAATCCAGTAGCACACAGCAAATGGAATTCCTGTTGTGAGAACCTGTTTGAGGATTTCCCAACCAGTGGTCCACACGATACTGCACTCAATCATTTTAGATGGTAAAGTAATTAAGAACAGTTTTAGCGCTCAGGTCGTATAAGCACCAGTAAACCCTCTAAGCCTGTGTGGCCAGCGGTATGACAAAAACAGGCATGGAGCCTCCTCCTGTATCATCACCTGTTGACTCAAGACACATGTCTACTGCATAAAACAACAACTTTCTTTCCAGGCTCACAGCTGTAACTCCTTATTTGGAATCTCACTACTCTGTCATACTTGAGTTACTGCATAAGGGAAGCGAGTGAGAGTAATAAAATGTACAAACAAATACATAAAACAGATTGATTGCTAAATAATAACACTTTCATAGAAGGCAGACATGAAACTGTTCTCTGTAATGAACTTAAATGTGACACGAAAATACACTAAACCCAAATACAATAAAATATCATTTTGAATATTCCATTTAAAATGGATACAATACATTCATATTTCCAAAATTAAAACTATTTGCAAAGCTATACAAGTTTTAAAACACTATATAGATCACAAATATTAACACAGAAAAGCAAAAACAAAAAAAAAAAGTTTAAAGAGCTTCAAGTTTATGATAATATTGATATCATGAATATATTGGGACACAATATATTTTATTAGATAGATATACAGTACATACTGTATATTATAGGTATTGATTTAGCTATTTTAAACATTTATGTTTAAAGAACATTTATAATTTCTGAACAGTTCTGTATTTTTTTTTTGTTTTGTTTTTCACTTGACCTCTTTTTTCATGATTCTTTTTTAAAAGCAGTCATCAGGTATCTTTAAACCTACTTATTTTCAGGATTTTTGTTTTTGTGGCACCTCTAAAATGTGTGATGTGTCATCCTCATCAAATAAAAATATCTACAAAATATAATTTAATAAAACCGTTTAATGCACCAATGTGTAAATGGGGAATGATTTCATTTATCATTTTAACCTTGTTTCTGTTTTAAGCCATTTTTCACTTTTTTTTTTATTGTTTTTGTAAATCAAAATTGCATTTCTGATTATTTATGGTGAATTTTTTTTGCAGCAACCCTAATAAATACTGCCTTTATCTACAGTATATACACTTGTTTAAAGTCTTCTAAATTGACATTCAATTTAGCAAATTCATAGATTTTATTTGCCATGAACATATTTAAAATACCAACATGCACGCAATCTGCTAAGTGATCAACTGTTTGTACTTTATTATACCTCTGCTATTGTTAAGAGTAATGTAATGTACCTTATTGTGTCGTCATGTTGACCAGCCCTGCCCGGTTTCGATATATGTGTGCACGTGTTTGGTTGAGTGAGAGTCTCTATCGGTAAACTGGTGTGTGCGTGTGTGAGTGTACACAGGTATGTGTGTGAAAGTGGAGCTATACAGCAACCTCCTTCATTCTCTCCTCTCTCTGGTCTCAATCACTATAGGTCACGACTCTTTTCAAAGGTAAAGTGCAGGTTAATTTGTTTTATTTTTACTTTATATTTTGTATTAATTGTTTTATATGAATATTTTCGGGTTGTGGAATGAATTATCCGAGTTTCCATTATTTCTTATAAGGGAAATTCGCTTTGATATACAAGTGTTTTGATGTACAAGCATACTTCCAGAACAAATTATCCTTACAATCCAAGGTTCCACTTTGTCTTATCTTTTAGACTAAAAGTAAATAATCAACAATGCTAGGCCAAATTCTCTAGACCACAGCACTTTCCGATACAAACAATTCCTGTCCAGTTTAACTAAACCAAACTTTACATGTGCTTAGATCATTAGTGGTTGAATGCAGCGCGGTTAGACATGTGGCATTTCATCTGCTGTCCATGTGACACAACGAGAAATGATGAAGCAGGATGTGTGTAGGCTAGTGTACATTGTGTGGAACAAGTTATGTGTATGAGAGGTCTGAGCTCATGCTTTATTTGCTTTATTTAGCAGATGACTAAATAAATTTTTTTTTAAATAAATAAAATGAGGGGAAAAATTAAAATTGAATAAAGCATCGTGTATCTGACACTTTGTCTTAATGGAATGGGTTTTATCATCTACTTTTTTGGGTGCTGGTGTTTTAGGGTAAAACACAACTTAAGTTTTCTCCTTCTAACTAGTATAATGCCGTAAGACCCCTAGTCAAACACTTCAGCACTCTAACACCAGTACTTCTTAGAGTCTGCACTTAATCAGAATATACAGACGTAATACAGAAAAATTGTGTTTGTATTTCATCTTTACCAGAGTATTCATTTAGCACAGACTTAATCTTTCACTCATGTGCAAGCCCAGAAATCTAAGCTCTTAAATATACAAAAAATATGAATGTAAAAGTGCAAAAATTATTTACATGCACTCAAATCACACTAATCCAAGTTAATGATCATAAATGTGTTATTAGCCCCATTTTAACTTCTGCTATCACTGAACAGCTTTAGTCCTAATAGTTCCTGTGGGGGCATGATAAACCCTAGCTGAATGCTAATATTTAACAGATGACTCTCTTGATGAACGCAAAGTGTAATAAAATCAAATGTAAGCAGTGAAGGAGAAACTGGAATGAAGTACAGACACTTGTACAGTACTAGCTGTACTAGTACAGCTGACTTAAATACAGGAAAAAGCAAACTGTGTGTTACCTCTGGTCTCTGGTGGTGTAAGGATTTGCATGGTACTGAGAAGATGTAGCGTTTGGCCTACATGGTAAAGTGAAAGGCATTTTAAACACAAGCCTTATTTTACTAATTAAATTATTCAAATTTTTCTTTTTTTTATATTGACGCTTAATGCCACTTTTGAAAGTGTTACTTTTTAGCACTTAGCATTCCTAGGTTTGTATGACAGAGTCTTACAGTTTTACTACTTTAAAGCTGACCTTCCTTCGATGTGCTATTCTTGGCTCTTTCTACTCATTCAGAAGTGTGCCAGCTACAATAGGCCATTGTCTGTGGTGCAGCACAACATCCTCTGAGGAGCCTACAAACTATTGGGTCGATCCTAGCACAGCAGTACAAATCACGGTGTAAATGCTAGTATAATTGACTGACTGTAGGAAAAAAATAATATCACACACACACACACACACACATATATATACACATATACACACACATATATACACACATATATACACACATATATACACACATATATACACACATATATACACACATATATACACACATATATACACACACACACACACACACACACACATATACGCACGCACAAGAGGGGGGACAAAACAACAACAACAACAAAAACACACACACACAAACATATTGAACGAGAAGGTGTGCCCAAATATTTGACTGGTCCTATTTACACAGTACTATGCAAAAGTTTAAGGCAGGTGTGAAGAAATGCAGTAAACCAAGAATGCCTTCATAAATATATAGTATGTTTTAATTGTTTTTAAATTTATAAAATGCAAAGTGAGCGAACGGAAGAAAACCCCAATCAAATCAATATTTGTGTGCACACCCTTTGGCTTCAAACCAACATCAATTCTTAAACTTGCACAAAGGCAGGGACTTTGAGGTGTAAGATTAGCCGGTTATACCAATCAGGTGGTAATGATCACCAATATTATATACAGGTTGAATTAAATGAGATAGATGATAGATTAAAAGATATGTATGAGGTTTATAACTTGGTGAGGAACAGCTAAACTCTAACAGGAAGTTGTGGAAAACTTATGTCTCAGGTCATACACAATGGCACAGCAATAGTATACAAGGTACTGTAGTTATCCTGAAACAAAAAGAGACAGGCAATGTTGAGGCCTGTAGATGTGGGGGTTGGCCAAAGAAACTTCACATCATGCTTACTTCCCTTTGACATCTGAAGATGTCCAGCAGTGTCATCAGCAAAAAACTGGCATAAACCAATTGGACCCAAAAAAAAATAGCAAAAAGTGCTCTGAACTGATGTCAAAAATTTCATTACTGTACTTATTTGGCTACAGAAGGCCAAACAGCTGGAGAGTGGTACAATCATGAGTGTCTGAAAGCAACAGTGAAGCATGGAGGATGGGCTGCAGATCAGCAAAGGGAGATCTGGTCAGGATTAACTGTCTCTCCAATGCTGAGAAAGACAGGCAGACATTTATCCATCATGCAATAGTATCAGGGAGGCTTCTGATTGGACCCAAAGTTATTTCGCAGTAGGACAACAACCCCCAAAATCATACAAAATCATATGTTCAGCATAGAGAAGAACAAGGAGTCATGGAAATGATGGTTTTGCCCCCACAGCCCTGATCTCCACGTCATAGTGTGTGTCTGGCATTACATGAAGGGATAGATGGATTTGAGGTAGCCTACATTAACAGGAGATTTGTAGTTAGTCCTCCATGATGTTCGGAATAACCTTCCTACGAAGTTCCTTCAGAAAACTCTGTGCAAATATACCTAGAATATTTAGCTGTTTTGCAAGCAAACAGTGGTCACACCAAATACTGATTTCATCTGGATATATCTTATGTTTATTTACTTTCCATTTGATTACTTGATAAATTTTTTTTAAGTGCTAATAGTTTTTTTAAAACACATTTTACAGCATTTCCAGACACCTGCCTAAAACTTTTGCACAGTACACACACAAGTTTTAATTGCTTATATAAGCTTATTATTAGTAATTGATTAGTTATATTACGTGATGATTATTTTAGAAAAGCTCTCATAACCCGGACGTCTGTACAGTGGTGGAAACACAAGTTGAACGCAGAGACAGTTGCAGGGTATGTCCTAACATGTTTGGTTATCTTTCTGTATTTATTCAACCATATTGATTTCTCACGGTGTTTAAAACCTTTACAGGAACTACATTGAGACTTCCTCGCTTTTAGGGTCATAGCTGATTCGGTGAACACTCGAGTGCAACTTCTGTGGAAATGAGGAAAACACACTCTAAATGAATCACTGCATACATTAAAACATGTAGCGAGTGTGTGTGCGTGCGTGTGTGCGTGCGTGCGTGCGTGCGTGCGTGCGTGCGAAGGGGATCATACTGTCATAATTCAGTTTAAAATGTGTATTACTGGTTAAAATGCTTCTTCATCCATACAGCATAGTCTATAGTTGTATGAAACAAAAGAAGTCACAAATCTGAGCGATATATAGTGTACGAGTTTTAGAAATATGAATCGTAGGAGGACTCAATTCAACGTGAATTTTTGGGCATTATGATTTTTGAGACAGTATGGTGGCATAGTGGTTAGCACTGTTGCCTTCCACATCCAGGATCCGGGTTCGATTCCCGCCTCGCATCTGTGTGCATGGAGTTTTGCATGTTCTCCCAGTGCTTAGTGGGTTTCATCTGAGTACTTCAGCTTCCTCCCACAGTCCAAAGACATGCAGATTAGCCTAGATTAGCCTAGAATGCGAGTCTATATGTGTGCGCCCTGTAATGTATTGGCACCCCGTCCAGGGTGTACCCAGCCTCATGTCCCAAGTCTCCTGGGATAGTCTCCAGTCTTTTCACCATTTATAATTTTAAATAATTTAGACAAACGTTCAAACGTGTGGATTGATTTTAATCAAATACTGACCCTTCAATTCAATTAACTAAATCGACCAACAAAAGATTGATTACATTGCGTAATCTAATGCATCTAATTTGATATTCACAAGAAATGTTTAGAATTTACTGTATGAATGTTAAGCCTTTACAATTGTTACAGTATTTTTTATTCATCTATCCTATGAGCTCCAGATTGAAGTTTCCATCAACTCCGAAAGATCTGAACGTGTACCTTATGGCTGCTGCATTTTTAAAGACTATGCCAGCACATTAAATGCATTTGTGTCCGCTGATGGTCTGAAAATATGCAAAAGACAGCCAGATGTGAAACAGGACTTGCACTACCTCCCATGTCAAAGACTACAACTTGGAATTAAAAAGGAAACACTGCAGCATTAGACAAAGTTTCAGATCCGTTATGGATTTCCCCTTGACTGATATTTAACTTTTATGTGTAACCCCTAAAAAACGCAATGTAAACTATGTGTTATGACATATACAAACAAGAATGCCCCCCCCCCCCAAGTAGGAAAAAACATGCTGGGGGCCTTCCTAATTTCACAATCATAGGATTTAATAGCACAAAAATATATTCATAACAAAGTCACAAGTGTGCTCACGTGTTTTCCACAGGCTAACAAAAAAAAAAAAAAAATCCTACGGCTTACTAATAAAGATTTTTATGGGCAGATTGGGACATTCCCAATAAGGGTCTAATAATGAAATTATGTACGTTCATCAGTAATGTAATGTACAAGTGGCAATCAAGTCAAACCAAGACTTTTGATTGTGCAGAATAACAAAACACAGTTATGAGAGTAAAAACTACCTTTATTTCATTATATAATCCCCTGCTACACTAATGTACTTACGCCAACATTTCAATAGTGCTTGGATACCATCAAGATGGAAAGTTTTCTCAGAGCGATGAAGCCATGATAGGCCTCCCTGCTTCACATCTGAAATACTGGCCTCCCAGGAATTCCCTTAATGGCCCAAATGTCGACATTCTGACTCCAGTGTAACTGTGATGACTGTAAGTAACCTTTTGCTATACTATAGTGTGGCTGAAAAGGTATGGGAATCAAGCATAAAACTTTTTAAAAACTTTTTTTTAATGTGTTATAGTTCAAAGGCGACATGGAGTTTATCTCATAGTGCTTGGTGGGTTTCCTCCGGGTACTCGGGTTTCCTCCCATAGTCCAAAGACATGCAGATTAGGCTAACTGCAGTTCCCAAATTGCCCGTAGTGCCTGAATGAGTGCGTGTATGTGTGTTTGCCCTGTGATGGATTGGCACCCTGTCCAAGGTGTACCCCACCTCGTGCTCCAAGTCTCCTGGGATCTTGTAGTATACAGGATCAAGCTTTTTAGCCAGTTAGCCAGAGAGCGATTGTTGTAGTTCAACAAAGAAAAAGTATAAAGGAGTATAGACTTTTTGATTTCTCTGTAACATGAAAAGCATGTTTTTGGGTCTCATTAACTTTAAGAGAGAAAATGCAGCAGCTGCTGGGGAGGGAATGACTGTTTATGACAGAAGTGATAATAGGAACTAGGTTAATAGGAAGAAAATCACTACAATTACAGGTTTTGCTGTTATAGAAATATAATCAACTTCTGTATCACACCACCCTGAAATAAATTATGTTTTCATAGCAGCACAAATTATTATAAGTGGGTTATTCCTTTCTGTTACTAATATGTGGAGTTCATATAAAATTCATATGAACTGAAAACTTTGATCATTTAGAGTTTCATGAAAACCACAAAGCTGACCCGTGTCTAGCTGTGGTTAAAGGCTCTCCAAAAATAACAGAGGAAGCTAAAGACATCAACATTTTACAATGTAATCATGTTTTAATCATATTTTAATGTAATTGGAAAAAAAAGGATGGTTTCCTTAGTAAAATTCTCAACAGGGACACATCAGCAATCGGTTCGTCTTTGTGCATTAACTTTGCACATATTGCGATTGCAAATACAATGCTTAACTATTAAATGTACTGTTTATTATTCAGACCTATTTATACAGACTAAAAACAAATAATTCACTAGAAGTATGGCAGCCGCATGAAGGCAACCTGCCTTTTCCGGTCTCATGTGGTTTATTAATTTCTGAAATCCCTCTTTCACAACATGGCCAACATGACTTTTGTTAAGTAATATGTGACAGCATCTGCGATTTTTGTTCCTCTTCAATGTTTTATCAATTGGCACAATGCTTGCAAGTCTTTCAAACAAATTATTTATGTTAATAGTCAAAAAGCACCAAATGAAACTTCCCTGGACATCAAAACCACACGAATGTCACTAATTTCAAACAAACAATGCAGAGATGAATAAGGCTTTCGATTGGGTAGTTTTAGCACAAGTCCATAGGTCGGTAAATGTTCAGTATACTGTACTTCAGGCAAAACGCCACAGGACTTACTGACTATGCATACATCATCTGCAACTTTTTACAATTAGATCATTGCAATTTCCATTTCTATGCGATTAATTGTGCAGCACGAATATGTAGGCTAACGTTATCCTTCTAGCTAGGATCCTTACATGCTTACTAATAACTTACTTGAAGACACCTCCATCTTTACTTTCACAGAGACCCATGTCTCAAAATTTCTCATACCTGAAGAACTCTAAGAACACTAAGATGGCAACAACTCATTCCTTTGAAGAGGCCACTTGTCTCTAAAAATATTAATTATTCATTATACATTCAAGGAAAGACTTTCTGCATTCTGCATAATGCAGTATTCTGTTATCTGTTGTTGTAAGGATAAATTGATAAAGTAAAATATAAAGCTATGCATTTTTAACTTTTTAAGCATATATCTAGAATGAGTATTCCTGTAAAACTGCATTGTAATAATGTCCATTGTTTAAAGCACTTTATAAAAAAAACTTACTTGAATTTAAAGTTTCACTTAATTCTAACGAGAGAAACTGAAGGTTTTTTCAAATCACACTTTGTGTGCAAAGATTTAGGACTAATTACTGTTTTGGTAGGATCATTTTATGCACATTTTCCATTATCCTATTTAAAGGGGAAACAAATGTTTCCAGTGCCCTTGATCCATTACTCGCAGTAAATATTATTGAGCCAACTTCTGTTTTTCACATGCAACACCTCTAGAAAACATTGCCACCGGTTTAATGTGCCGTCTTCAGGCCTTTCTGCAAATGACACATCGTGTGAGACACTGACTCATAACACACTCATCCAAGTTAGGGTTAAGGTTAACAAAAGCATTCACACGGGCATCCTGATTCTTCCGTGCCGACGTACATCCTCTTAGCTGTAATTCCTAGGTTTTTCAACCTCTTCTGAAGCAGAAGTTGTTCCACATTTCAACAAACTGAGCGGACAAACGCTGCATACCACTGATGAGGACATATTTATATTGGTGCGTCATGACTTGTGCATCGCTGTTTCTCAGTCAGACAGTCAGTCAGAAAAAAAGAGATGCTTCAGGCTAAAGCTTGGCGCAGTCTGAAGCTGTGATATAATTCTCTCTTGCTTCCAAAACAAAGAAGTAAAACACCTAGAGGTAAATGGGAATGCTGCTTGGCCTGCCAAGTAACAAAATATCCTCTCCATCATTCACATTTATTCATTTAAAAATTTGTATGTGAATTTTACAACACACACACACAATTCATAGGAAAACACGGCCAAAGGCAGCAATACACCCTGTATAGAAACTTCACAGTGTACAGTCTAGCTTCAGTCTACCTCACGGCACAACACACACTCTCACCCCTAGGGACACGTCAGTATAGCCAATCAACCCATCGCCTTGCTTTTTGGAGGTAGAAGGAAGCCAACCTGAAGAAAACCCATAGAGACAGAAAACTAAACAATTAAACTAGGAATGCACTAATGCCACAATTTCCTTTTTTCAATATTAATAGAAACACTATACTAATTTAATAACGACATCCTATGATTAACACAGCTGTCTAAAGACTAATGCCGATTATAGGTATGATGGAGACATTCATGCTTTAAGACGAGTCATGTCTTGCAAGATCATACAGCAATCTTATAATAAAAAAATTTATAAATAATAAAAAAAACATCAGTAGATCAGATGAGAAATCTCATTTACAACATTTGGCAGTTGCTTTTATATGGAGTGACTTATATTTACATTTACAACTGAGCATCTGCGGGAAGGGGCTAGCAGTGGCAGTAGAAAAGGACTGGGATTTCGTCCTCTGGTCAATAATCCAACACCTTAAACACTGACTTACAACTGTTCTAAAATAATTTGCAAAGCTAACTGTGCAGCCAACAGTATCACATTAGTACTCCCAGAAAGCGACGTTGCCTTAGGTAATCAATGACGTCAGAAAAACGGGCTTGAAATTTCATTTCTCTAAAATTTTCCTGATCCACGTTATGCCATATATATACAAATATCCCTCTGTTGCTACTACTATAAATGTCAACAACGATCTTGAGAAAACAAAACACTTCCTACACACTAAGTCAAAGCCCTGTGCTGATTTGTTTCTGCGATCAGAAGTTATGGCCTCTGAATAGGAAGTTGACATCTTCCACACCCCTGTACTGAGCTGGAGGAAGCAGGCCTGTGACCACACTGCATCCTGTTTAGCTGCACTGTGGACATTAAAGGAGGTGAACACACTCGCACACTGGGTGCTTTAATGGGATTTCTGCTGGAATATTGGATTAGTGGGTGATCAGCTATGGCCAACCCATCAGTGTGTCTCTAAAGCTGAAAGTAAATTATACCAGAGTTCAACAATTGCACAGGCTGGTGTTTGAACAAACTTTCAATGTCAAGCAGCTGTTGGGCTGATGTGTTCCCTCTGAAGGGTTGTAATTGTGAAAGAGAAAAACAAAAAAGGTACACAAGGAAAGTCACTAAAACAAACAAACAAAAACAAACCAGATTGATTGGAAGTTTCCAGCACCTTGAAAAAGGAATGTAACAATGTTACCTGTTTAAATATTCAAAGTAACTGTTCACTATAGACTAGTATAAACGACATCAAAAACTTAGATATATCATTTAATTCCTCCGGAAATGGTGTTAACTCTAATAGAGGGAACTCTACAGTGACTACATCGCGCGTGTGTGTGTGTGTGTGCGTGTGTGCGTGCGCGCGCGCGTGTTGAAGATAACTTCTCGGCCATCACTATCACCCTGTTCTAACACACACATTTCTAACACGCTGTAAAATAATGGCGTGTAAGGATATTTATATACATAAACACTTACCGTTTAGGATAGACCTTCTGCACTCCGAATGCATCTACACAAATAATCTTTTTTCATAGTTTCTTAACTCACAGCGCCGACACACATCCATTCTAACTTTGCTCCATGTGAAACAACTCAAAGCCCACACGAGTCAGCGCGATGACTCGCACCGGAGTCGGCTCCTTTCAAACGACTCTTCAGCGCGAGCCGAGTAAGCCGAGCAAATTAATCCAGACGGTTGCTTGCCCTTTGCTACTGGATCACATTATACCGGTTTTATTTTGCGTTAAGGATGTGTGCATCTCCTTATATTACTGAAAATGTCCACCAAAACAGGTATACAAGAAGTTGAGAGAGCAAAAATAAAAGTCCCGCCTCTTCTGCGCTAGGATTGGCCAGTTCGTACTCTTAAGGCTGCTTATTGGACAGTGATCTTGACGAGGAAGTGTTTCTAACCAATCATTTCGCGGGGAGTGGAGATTCTTTTTTTTATTACTCTGACAACAGGTAGGAAAAAATGAAGGCAATTTCTGCCAAAAAATATATAAATGAAACACAATGTGTATGAATATGCTTGAAAGATAAGGTATGAAATCGGGGAATAACGGTGTAATGGGGAATAAAAAAATAAGACATGCCAAGGTAACTGATATTAAAATGCTGTTCTTATATATGTTGCCCCTTACTGGTAAAACATCACAGGATTAAGCGCCCTCTGGCGGCTATTATGCAACATAATTAAGTTATTGCATTTAATCCATGCTTATCAGTGTTGGATTTATAATATGGTAGCATACTTGCATCACAATAATTTAAAATACCCTTTGAAAAGCACATTTTGAATGCTGAATAATTCGTTTTGAAATTTGAATACTACCGAATGTATTACTTATTTATATGACAAGCTGTGAAAGACTTGTGCAGTACTATACATTGTGCAGTGCCCTATAACACTATAACGCGCCCTGCTCCAGTATGTTAAGGTGTATCCATTAGGTGGATATTAACAAATATAAATCTTCATGATGACACAGACTAAAGGCATGGTATAGTATAATGGCAGTGTGCAGGAAATACTTGCTGGAGGGCCGTTTGTCAGAGAGGGGCTAAAGAATTCTGTCTTTTAAGCGGTTCCCCAAGATATTTAATAGTTTATGCAGCATCTTCCTCTCCACAACCAACTCGAAAGGGTTCAGAGCATCAAGTTCCCTAAGGACTGAGCTAGCTTTGCTGATCAGTCTTTTCAGTTTGCTGGAATCACAGATTCTGATGCTGCTATACTGCACTAGCCACAGCAGACTCGGAAAATATTTGAAACATCGTCTGCAAATGGAATCTGCTTCCTCAAGAAGTAGAGTCTGTTCTGTCCCTTCCTCTAGAACACCTCCGTATTACATTTCTAGTCCAGTCTGTCATCAAGGTGGACTCTGAGGTATCTGTAGCTTTCGATCATTGCCACTTCCTCTCTTAGAATGGAATTGAAAATGGAGTTTAAGGTAGTTCGGGTCCTCCAAAAATCCACAGCCGTCTGATTGGTCTTGGCCACATTCGCCAGCTGGTGGTTGCTCCCACACTCCACAAATCTGACCACCAGGCCTCTGTATTCCACCTGATATCACTCACATGACACATGAACACATCAACTGCTGAGTCATGTGAAAACCTCTGCACATGACATGAACCTGACTAAGGTTAAACAGCTGCTGTAGCATCACACATAGCTGGTCGGCACAGGCTTTCAGAGCCATCAGGACCTGCAGCCTTGTTGTAGTTCAGTTTCTCCAGGCTTCTTAAGTAAAGAGGGGGTGAGGGAGCTTTTTATGGTGATGGTTGTGGTGGAATAAAGGGACAGGGATGCATATAACCCTGTGTTGAAATACATTTTAGTGGTTTCCAGGTGGTGATATGAATAGTCTCCAGGCAACACTCAAAAGAGTCCAGTGTGTTTAATTGATTCTGTTTCCACTTATGATAAAAGTTTTTTTTAAGGATGTGTATACAATAATTACTATAATGAAATCATAAACAAACGTGCAGTGTGTATAAACTGCATGCACAAATAGACGAATATCTAGGAAAGAGAAATTATAAGGTAGAAGAACTTGAGTGACTCCAACTCCACTGAACACCTGGAACGCTGACAGGCGTCCCAGCCCCTCTTAACTGACATCAGTAGCTAAACTTATTAACTTATTAAACTTATTATTGGCTGATAGAGCATAATTCATCAGCGGCACGCTCCAGGATCTAGTGTAAAGCCTTGCATATATATATATATATATATATATATAAAGGAATAAATCTGGAATTGGATGTTCAAGAAGCACATATCAGTGGGCATACGCTATCTTTGGCTTTAAAATTACGAAAGACTGGGGTCTTTACTCATCTTTAGTATTTTATCCTGAACAAAAACGCTTTTCGAAAGGCTTCTGAAACAGACTCACGAAATGCAGCTCCACGTTTCACCATAAGAGGGCGTTCCGTGCCACAAGAGGTCTCAAAGTCAAAGTCTGCTTTATTGCCGATTCTGCTACAGTACGTGTAGAATTGAAATTACATTACTCTCAGTCCCTTACAAACAACACTAAGTACACAAATTACAATGTAAAAGAATAAAATAGTAATAAAAAACCCACTTAAATAACACAAACTAAGATTATAACAGTAATAAAGAGTTACTTTATCTGTCCTGCAAAAAAAGGGTCTGGTCTTATCTATTTACAAAAAACATACAAAACAGTGTAAAGCGGATCATCGTGTATTTTATGAGATATTAAAGTATAAGTATAAAGATTTCCTTTATATACTTTTACCTTTAGACACTTTTTTCTTTTATCTGTGAGAACCTTCTCCTGAATAAGGTTAAACAGCTGCTGTTTCAACAGTCTAAAGAGTGCAGTGTGTTAAAATGATTCGGCTTACCCTTATGATAAAAGTGTTTTGTAAGGATCTGTATACAATAATGACAATAATCATCACAATAATCAGTTAAAAAATGTAAAAGAATTAAATCATAAATAAACTGTGTATAAACTGCATGCCCAAATAGACCAATATCTAGGAAAAGGAAATGTACACGTTTAGCCCTAAATACAGTAGTTGTAAGGTATAATATATATAAAAGTAGTTTTCTTTTTGAATCTAAATAAAAATAATCATTTTAAAAAAGGATTTCCAAGAAGCCCATCCCAGGCAGTATGCTCATTTAAAAGATTGTAACCATTTTCTTTGTCATTACTGTCTGGGTACTGCTCTGTAGGAGCTGACTTTATAGTTCCTGGCTATGGACAAATGTCATCTATAATTACAATTCACGTGCAAAACTAAAATGTCAACCACACATCAATATCGTAGTAACCTGGAACATGTAAGGAATAAAACACAATTGGGTGCGCAGTTATAAGAAAACAATCAATGACAGGATGGTGTGACATGGCCACATGACTTCCTGAAGTGTTTCATTCCTCTCATAATGCAGTGATTTGCAAATAATTATATTTAATTGTGGAAGATCTTTGAAACAAGCAAGTTTCCATAAACACATCTATCACCTATGTCCCTGTGGCTTGAAACAATCCTTCCTTCCTTATTTAACCAATAACAACAGATCTATGGAAATCTTGAAAAAAAAAATTCCACATCCTTAGACCTTCAAGTGGTTGAAAAATGAATGTTATAGATTAAACATTGTGCAAAAATCTATGACTGACACTAAAGACTAATAATAATGCCAAATAAATATTTTCTCATAGAAAAATTCTCCATGGCAACAATTCTCAATAAGAGTATGTCTTTAATCAATTTATTTTTAGACATAGATTATATGGATAATCTTTATTAGAATGAGTGCATTAATATAATGATACAGTTTAGATTGCATTCAGAGCAAGTTTATTGAAGTATTTTTTTAATTAATCAACTATTTATGCCAATCAGATTCAAGAACTAGATTCGACAACACTAGGGTACAAGTATGAATAAAATGTCCTGAAAACAAAAATGTCATTAACAAAAAATTAGGATGATCTCTTATATTCTTTTTTTGCAGGTGATATTTAGCTAAAAGCAGTTAATTTAAGCAGAGACTCTCTTTCTCTGTGTCTGTCTCTATCTCTCTCTTTCTCTCTCTCTAACTGCAAGCAAAATTCATTCCCGAAGCATGCTTGTAATACAAAGGACTTTTATATCAAAGTGAATTATCCCATTAGTAATAATAGAAACTCTAAAGATTCATTCCACAACCTAAAAATATGATAATATTAATACAAAATATAAAGTAAAAATAAATAAATTATCCTGCACTTTACCTTTGAAAAGAATCATAGCTGTAGTGACTGAGACCAGAGAGAGGAGAAGAGGAGGAGGGGGGCTACTGTGTAGGACGATTTTCACACACACACACACACACACACACACACACACACACACACACACACACACACACAAAATAAAAAAAGCTTTACATGCACACACGTGGTTACCGTGTTATAGTAAACAGTATAAGTGTGCATGGACCTTGACTGTACGAGTGATGCATGTGCACTGAGACCGATCATGGAAGATGATTACCTACAATACTGCTCATATTTCAAGACCTCACTCAAGTTAAAAGACATGGTTTTTTAAGACTCGTAGACCAAGGTACTCGCAATCCAAGGTTTTCATTTTACTCACTGTTTATACCGCTTTATCCTGTATGCATGGTAGCTGGGGGCCTGGAAACTATCCCAGGAGGCTTAGGGCACAAGGCAGGGTACAGCCTGGACAGATTGCCAATCCATCGCAGGGCACACACATACACCCACTCACTCACACACTATGGACAATTTGGACATTTATTAATTTATTAATTAATTAATTTATTTATTTTTGTCTTGTCATATTAGAGAACTGACTACCTGGATGTCTGTTCATCTGTTCAGGGCCTGTCTAAAATTCACAACATAAACCAATGCTAATTAAAAATATATATAATAATAAAATTAATTACAATTAAGTAAGATCACTAATAATTTGTCATTTGAAAAAATTGTTATCATTTAGCCACGTTAGTTGCTTATCTGGATATTTATAAGCAACAAAGATTATGTAACTGGACTATTACAAGTTATAGGTGACTATAATGTTGGACTATAGATTAAAAGCAGCATGTGCTGTTTAGGTTGAAATGTTCAGTAGAGATCACTTGCTGCTCCCCCTTTCCTCTTTCACCTTTTCTCCTCCCTCTCCTTGCTGTCTGATAGGCAGTGCCAGTGTCTAGCAGTGGAGAGGAAGTGACAGGCTCTTCAGCCTGGAGGCCATGAGCATGGTGTCTCTGGATAAGCTCTTGCATGGTCTGACATTTAGCAGTAGCTTTGTGCTCAAACGAAAGATCAGATGGGATTGTATAAGGTTTAGGGTCAGCTTTTTAAAGAGTCGATTGGATTTTCTAGTGGATGTAGGAGGTTGGTACTCCATGTAGTAAAAGAAAAAAAAAGTAAAAAAAAAAAAACTATTTAAAACAATTAAAATCTAAACATGATTAATGTTTAAAGAAATATGTTTCTTTAGCATTTTGCTATACACTACTGTATGTCTGTAGTCTCCTGTGTGATTACCACAGCCAAGACATATTTCTGCAAACCTGTTTACTGAAGAGTTATAACAGCACATGTTTTTTCCTGCACACTGGTCACCATAATCATTTATTAGAATGTGTTTACAGTGCTGCCTGAACAGGAGTCACCTCAGCAAATATGACTGTTATGTGTTGGTCCCATTGCTCTGTCGGTTCTCTCCTTTAATGCTCTGATCAAACTGTCACTGCCCTCACATTCATGATTATTATGTCATGACAAAATAGTCAGCCTTTCCATCAAGCATTCATATACTCAATCCCTTTTCCACTTAAGAAACATCCCCAGCTGTATTTGACACCATGGTGACAGTGTTACATTGTTATCTTCGGCAATAACCATCTGTGACAGTATCCTTTCCACTGTGAAGGACAAGGCTTGTTTGATTTGAGGGGTGTAATTTGTAAACAACAAGATGGCCTGATGTGCGTGGTGTGACGTTTTTGGCAGATGCATAATAAGAGACACCTGCAAGCTGCTGTGGGCCCTTTCAGTGAGCAGACTGCCACCCAACTTGCGTAACTTAGTTTACGACCCTCTGTTTTCTGCACACAGAGGAGGCATATGCAGCACCCTACAAGGGTAGAGCTACAAGAACAAATAATAGTGTAAATCCAAACAATGATGGAGGCTTTTTGTAAGACAAAAGCTGTATTGTAAAAGAGTTGGTTAAATGGTGTGTGAATGGTATTTGCACTACACGGGTGCTGAAGGGTGATAACAGCGATCAGAAGTTCACCCCAATTAGTGTCTTTGCAGGAAGCCAAAGGCTGTGTGTTTTTTAATTTTATTTTATGTTAGAACCTGTTTAAAGGAGTTTATTAGTGAGGTTAGAGATTGTATCTTGTCCAAAATAGACATAAATGCACCTGGCGCCTTCATAATCCGAAAAGCACTGGTAAGCTGCTTGACCCCTGTCTCCGATGGTCTGATAGGAGGAGAGACAGACAAGTACAGAGATACACATACATGCCCATATCCAGTCATGCCTATCTTAAGAAACAGTGGGATGTGTATACTCAGTGTTTTGATTTCTATTGATGCTTTCAATAATCTCATAGCAAATTAGAATTGATTTTTAACAAAGTGGTCAAACTTTGCATTAATGAAAAACAGGACATCAAGTAAAGGCAGCCTGCCTCTGCATCCCCATCTATCTATTAGGCTCCTCTCAGTGTATGTCCAACGTAATAGGCTGTGTGTGTTGCTTGATGAGGCCCTGAGACACTTGTGTGAGTTCGGGGGGGCGGCTGCACAGATGCCTGCCACAGCTGCATCCATTATCCAGGGGAAGTGACCATCATCGACAAGCCAAACCGTGTGTGTCACATCTACGTCACAACCCCAGCACTAGCCGGTCTCTGAAGTGTCATTGATTTGGCCTTATGGGAGCCTTAGCTGTCCAGTCACGTCAAGTTTCAAAAGCAATTTCCTTATATCAACCACAACATGTGATTTCAAACATTACATCTTGCTTGGATTGTTTCGTTTCATAATTCAAAACTCTTTGACAGCAAGCTTCAGAAATCTCTGAAATACTGCGCACTACCTTTTTAAAAAAATTTTTTTTTTATTTTTACAATTTTACTAGTTATTCAAAATGCTAAATTTGATCAAAACACCTCCAGGGATTTCAATAGACTTTGATTATGGAGGAGAAATTAATATAAAACTTTGTAAAATGTAAACCTTATATGTAAGTATTTAGCAAATACATTTAGTACAGCTATAGTTTATAGGTAGCAATCAGTATAGCTAACCTTGTTGCTGAAACATGTCTGAATGAACATGAGTTAGCTAGTTAGATGACAAACCTAGCATACTATTGAAATCCCAAGAGCATATGGGTAAGTTAGCTAGGCTGCTAATGTTACTCTTTTTTGTATCCTCTGAATAATTAAGTTTTGTTTCAAAATGCATTTCTCGGATATTAATCACATTTTTGGATTAGTTGAGTCAATAACAGACATGTAAAAAGTCAGTCATACAGTAATTACACAACTTCTTCATGCTTTTAAACAAGACAAGGGGTACGTAACATTCCTGGCTTTATCAACTTGTTAGAGCCACATGTTTCTAGTATTCAGGCATCCCTTACGTTTATGTTAATGTTCCTCAATACATCCTTTAGACATACCCACGAAATCTTGTGAATGCCTAATCTCACTCACTCACTCACTGATAAAATTGATCGCTTCATACTGTATACAGGGTTGTGGGGAGGGAGCCTGAAGCCTATTCCAGGAGACCTAGGGCATGAGGCGGGGTACACCCTGGACGGGGTGCTAATCCTTCAAATGTGGCTGCCTAATCTTGTGTGTTAATATGGTTGCATGTTACTCAGACGTGGACTAGGTCTGACCTAATAATTGCCTACGCAACTGTTCCAGCAACGTCACCAAGGTGCTAATTCAGACCCGATGCTGACATGTTCCTTTATTTAAGTGAATTTTTACTGCAGTAGTATTAACACTTCTCAAATTCAAAACTTATTTTACTGCTGCACATAATTGTGTACAGAAACTCTATTTAAACTCATTTACCATTCTTTTTTTTAATTTTTATTTTTTAGATAAAATTCCTAGCCCTGAATCCACTTTAAAATAAACTATTGGAAAATCAGTGCTGTCAGTTTAACAGTGGTTAAGGTGCACTGATAGGTCTTGTCTTAAGGGTGGAAACTCAGCAACACAATCAATAGCCCACTTCCTTTGGGAGGGAAAAACAGAGATTTGTTTCTGTGAAAAATGTCAAACATTACCTCAGGGGAAGGGAGATAAAAACCAAGGTATTAAATTCTACCCTCCTTGTTTCTGTTATTTTCTGTTATCGCAAGATCTTCTTGTAAAGTGGAACTGAAAGATTCAAAAACAGATGAAGGTAGTAAGAGCAGAAAAGGCTGCGTGTGCTGAGGTGGGAAAATGTCAGAGTCTAATTAGAAAGTGTGTCAGTGAGATATGGGTGCTCCTAATTATCACGTCCTGCTCTAGACTGCCCTCCAGCAGGCACTACACATGGAGCCATTAGGAAAGGTAAATTTAATAAAGCGTTCACTCCCAAAGAAAATGTGGGCCTAATGTGGGTTGTGTGGAGTCTTCTTGTGCTCCAGCATTGCCTCCAGGTAAAAGCTGTAAGACTCATATTTTTTTCCTCCCAAATGAGTGCGGTGAATGTTTTTAAAGTATTATATAAATATTAAAATTAGATATTAGATGATAGATATTACATTTGCATGCCAAATGTTGTAGAACAACAGCATCTGTTGCTATTAATTTGCAAATATATCAAATATACACTGTAAAAAATAATCGTAAATTTTACGGTAAACAGCAGGCAGCTGTGGTTGCCAGAAGTTTACCGTGAAAAATATGGTAGCAATGTTTTTAGGTTGTACGGAATTGCACTCATTTTACGGATTTTAATAATCTGTTTTTATTTCAAGCCTGGCCGGGAATCAAACCCCGACCCTGGCAGTGCAAAGCGACAGTGCTAATCACTACACTACTTGCTAGTATTAAAAATACTGTGCTTGCTACACAAATGTTGTTGACAACACTTGTGCAGCAAGCACAGTAGTGTAGTAGTTAGTACTGTTGCTTTGCACCACCAGGGTCTGGGTTCGATTCCCGGCCAGGCTTGAAAAAAAAGAAACAATTAAAACCCATAGAATATACAGTGTAATCCTGTACAACCAAAAATGTTGCTACCGTATTTTCTACGGTAAACTTCTGGCAACCACAGCTGGCAGTTTTTTACGGTAAAATTTACGGCTTATTTTTTTACAGTGCAATAACGTATTTTTTACGGTAAAATTCTGGCAACCACAGCTGCCAGTTTTTTTACCGTAAAATTTACGATTTATTTTTTACAGTGTAGTATATCAGGAAATACAGTACCATGAAATTTCATACATTTCTTGTGAAAAGGCCCTATGATTATTATGACCTAAACAAATGTCCTTAACAAGTTATTTTCTATTTAATCACTATAAACATACTGTACATCTTGCTTCCATCTTGCTTTTTCCCCCCTTAATAATCAAACATGCAAGACAGTGATGTTGCTGAGTAATTGTCCTTCGTTTTGTAGACTTTCCTGTGTTAATATCTAAATTGACAGCTTTTTCCTTTGACCGTTTCAAAATAGCTCCTCCGTCTACTCCGTCAAAAAAGTCCCTGTGTGAGTTGTGATTATAAAATAAGCACATTAACTTGAACTTTATAAGGGCAATGTCATAACTAATTTTCTAAACAATCAGAAGTGATAATTCAACAGCACAGTGGTATAAGGTTTGTATAATTCATATTCTATACACCGGTGCCAAGACATAGTCAGGGAAACTTAGCCATGACTCAAGCGTCACCAGTACGCCTCACTGAGCTTCCATCCTCAGAACACTCAGCCACCTCTGACAAATTACATATGTAAAAAGTAATGAAAGTGCACTCTACATGATTAGCCACTTTGTTTGGCAGCTGTATTTTGACACAGTGCAAAGCAAATGGGTAATTACCTTCACTCCACATCACATTTACCAGAAAGGACAGAGCACAAAGCATTTACTTTAATTCTGTAGTTACTTGGAAGGCAACTGATTTTGAGACACTGTCACATCAAAGTTTCCATTTAATATTAAAATGTCTAAAATTAATATTTGAGCATTATATTATATATATTATCATAACATTACCACTGACGCAAAAGTACTAAACAAGACACAAAAAAGGAACGGTGTTCTTCTCTTTTCGTAAGGAATAAAAGAGTGGATCGGTGGCAAAGCCTGATCAAATGAGAATGCACTCAGTAGTCTGCATTTGCGCCCTAGGCTATGGGGAATAAGAGTCAGATAGCTGTTTCCAGGGGTTAGATCGTGCTGCACTTCACGTGGCCTGTGACTGTGAGGAAACATAAAAACACAATATTGTTCTGCCTGTAACAGGTACCAGACTGCTTTTACGTCTGGGAAACACAGGGGCCCAAAAGAACATTTCAAGAGGTTCTTGAGGAAGATAAAAAATAATAATAATTAAGGCATTTTAGTGGTGTGAACTAACATCAGTTACTGATGCCTAGGTAGGTAGGCTGTCATTTTAATTCATATTATTATTATTATTATTATTATTATTATTATTTTTAAATATATATAAATGTGACTCTCTCCACATAGGGTTTTGATCATTTATTATTACCATGTGATTGAATGTGAAAACAGTAAAATATTAGTTACCAATGATTTTCATAGAAACAACTGAAACACTAAATGCTCAATAGACAAAAAAAAACAGCATTGTGGAGGATGAGGAATAATCACCCAGCTGGGCGCGTGCTGCAATTACACAGTCTAACAATTATACACTGAAAGCGAGCCGCAGAGCACAATGCGAGGAGGACGCTACCGGGGAATCAATACATAATTGCGATAATTGTGCCTTGTGCCAGGGAACCTGTGTAACTTTCAGAAAAAAGAAAGATAAAGAGAAATGAATAAACAGTGAATGATTGATAATGGACAGAGGGACGTCATTTCATCACTGTAGCCATTTGTATGAAAACCTGTGTGTGCTGAGTCACCTCACCCCGAGGAAAGAACTTTATCCTCAACAATCAGGCATGTGATATTTGCAAATCTTTTCAAATAAAAAAATTATTATAATGTCTTTTCTCCTGCAAATTTGAGGTTAGATATAACAAATCACCTGCGTTTATTTTGGTCAGAAAATGCTTCTGGTCTTCAAGGAAACAATTAGAAAATAAAAAGCATATACAGTAGTTGCATATAATTACCTCAATTTTTTGTTACATTAAAAAAAAATCATGGCTCCAATCATATTTAAGCTGAATAGTTGTGAAGTTTGACATTATAATGCATATAAATCATACTTGTCTAAATATATTAATTAATATGGTCCATAGGCAAATATTATTTGAAATATAAATTAGAGCAAATTCAAAATTCAAGTGGTGTTCTGGTCTAAAATTCAAATAGAAAATACTTTTCAATACTTTTGCCTACACCTTGTAAACTACTGTTAAAATATTTCTAAGGTGAGACACCACACTGTACAATATATTACTATAATTGCATACTGTGCTTGTAGTCTTCTGTTTTTTACACTTTCATTCATCATAAGTCCCTGTTTAATGTGAATATAATAATAATAATAATAATAATAATAATAATAATAATAATAATAAATCCAACATTTATATATTTAATTGTTAATTGTTAGTAAATTAAACTCCAGAAGACAGTAAATTGATCATTAATGAGAAGTAAGTTTATGCATCTCAAGAAGAGATTGTCACTGAGAAAAAACAATAACCTAAAACAAATTGCATTTAAAGTCATAATTCCTACTTATGCTCAAGATAAAAAGGTGCCTCGTTTCGTCATATTGTCAGTCTGTGTTATATCTAATTTTGTTTCTCTATCTCCCTCTCCCTGGGCCACCTGACTACACTTTAGCCTTTCTACAGTGCACCCTGCAGCATGCTAACCTCTGTTTATTCAAGTAGCTACACCGTAACAACAGTGACAATAACTAGTTCATGTGTCTGGCTTCATATGTCAAGACTGTAAAACCATAATCACACTCAGAATCCTTTAACTCAACCAGATGCATACAGTTACAGTTAGCCCTGCTACAATACAGACATGGTGACAATGAAAACAACAACAGCTACAACAAAACAGTATACATATACAGTATAAAAGCACAACACATATACTCACACACTATGGGTAATTAGTAAATGACAGTTAGTCTAATCTGCATGTCTTTGAATAGTGGGAGGTAACTGAGTACCTGGAGGAAACCCACCAAGCACAGGGAAAACTTGCAAACTCCACACACACAGTCCTGAAATAGAACTTGAAACCCTCACCCCTGGGGTATGAGGCCATAGAGTCAACCACTATACCACTGTGGTGCCAGGTCTAAATAATAAGAATAAGAATAAGAATAACTGCAAAGGTGGTGTTTAATAAGAAGATGTTTTACTCAGCAGATGTGCTTGCCAGGTGGACGTTTTTTGTGGTCTTTTTTGTGGACATTTTTTGAAGATCTTTTGTGCATGTATCCTTGCTAGATATAAGTCCGGTAATTATGGTACTGTAGGCTGCACCTTAGCCTTGCCCTGTTTGGACTGTTTTTAGGATCAAATCAATGGGCTCTGTGTGCTGTTCCAGTATATTTGTGAGGCGTTGTGCTCCATTACATTACAGACGGGTGCCACAGCAAATTCAAATGATTTGCGGTGATGACAAAATCATTTATTCCCAATTTTCTTCTGGGGATTAATAAAGTTCTTTGAATCTTGATTAATCTCCTGTATGTCCTGAGGAATATCCTTAGCAGAGAATTAGTCTATTAGTCTGATTCAGTATGCTTTCCTTGCAACTACAAAATTACATTTTGTAGTACATACTTAGTGTCCCTATAAGCCTCAAGGTTGCTATCCTGGTAAGCTTGTTCCTTGTTAGACTGAACACGAAGCAAATCATGGCTTTTTGTTATTATACCTCACTGGTTTTGTGGAAATAAACTACTTTACAAAAAAAGCCATGTTTGGTCATTTATGTTACTTGACACGGGTTTGAAAGTGTCTAAATGAATTAAGTCAAAAGAACTCTGTAGCTTCTCCACTATCTCACTTGTACACAGCTTTTGCAGCTTCAGCCTTGGTGCCTGTGATGGGGTAAGGTGAATCATCAAGTGGTTTGAGTTCCCTAAGGGGTTCATATTATTCTCAGCTGGAGATAAAACTCCAGTTAGTGGTACAGGGACCCTGCAATGCTTTATTTAAAATCGAATTTGGCAGGCTGGATGGGAATGGATATTGAATTGAGCTTAGAAAGTGACTTAATTTTCTATGGCCTTTAGTCCTATGAGGGACATTTTCATAATGGAGAAGCTATTAAATTTACTGGCGCTACTTGTGTAACAGCTTTGTTTAAAGATGAAAATTAATTATGTGATTGTAATTTGAAATTTTAATTTGTATACTATACATATGAGGGGGGTGCGAAGAGAGAGATTTTAATTAAACACAAGCACAATAAAGTGCAAATTGGACAAAATGTAATATTTAAAAAGATAAACCTATTAGTTATCATAGTTATTAGTTATTAAGTAGTGGCATTTATTCTATTAACTTTATTTACTTAATATTTTTTAATTATTCCGAATAATAATAATAATAATTGTATGGTAATATATAAACATATAGTAATTAATATTTCGTTTGCAAAATGATTTTCTCATTTGAGCTACAATCAGCTAATAATGGTATTTTGAGAATTATAAAAACTGTTTATCAAACATGTCTCACTGATCACAGATAAATCCATTTTTGGAAAATGGCAAAGGACGCAGGGCTAATGGGATTAAGTGAAACAAGAGCAGGGGTGTGAGAGGCTATAAAGTGTTTGACGACGAAAACGTGGGGCTCTGGGTTTGACGTCAGTAAAGAGAAATTGCCGGTATAAATATGGGGCTTAGGCAGCCACTGATGGAAAAGCACACCAGCGTTGCCGAGGCATCTCCGAGCTTCTGAACTGCCACAATGTCCAACTCAACCAGTTCCACTTCCTCCACCAAAAGCATGAGGAGAGCCGCCTCTGAACTCGAGCGATCCGACTCCATCACGGTAAGCGAAGAATCCCTTTACCTATACGACACACCAGAAGGTCATAGATTCCTTATACTGTAGATTAATCTGACTAACACTTGTTTGAAGCATTAGGCAGCGCACAGCTGTGTCTGAAAACGAACTTGCGCGCATATGGGCTTGTGCGCGTTTTGGAGACGCGCATCGTTTCCAGCCATAGCGCGCGCGCGCCGTGTAGAGATAAAATAATACAAAAAAAAAAAAAGAGAGAGAGAGTGAGAGAAATCTTATCAGCTGACCTGTGGTCCCCCAAGGCACCACAGCACAAAAACCAGACTTAGATCATTAGATGATGATCACTCTCTTAAGTCAAGTTAAGATCTTGGTAGCAATTTCAGAACATAAGGTGCACATTTTGTACCTTTAGTGTGTATCTTATATCTAGGAATGTGCTTGTACATTGCACATTCTTTACAAACTAAAATTGCAAACTTTACACTACAATTGACCTTAAATTATATACATCACATACCAGGTGAAAGATATGACTCTGGATACCCATAGACAATATTTCAAAGAAGATATTTACTTGACATGAAATGCAGTACTTTCTGTGAGCACTCCCCAACAATCCGTCCCGAGCCGAGTGTATCCGTCTGCGTGCTCTGCTGTAGTCTCAGCGGTTCGTGGGGCGCAGACAGAGTCTGATCGAGGACGCGCGGAAGGAGAGGGAGGCGGCGGCGGCGGCGGCGGCTGAAGCGGCGGATGCGAGCGACCACATCGTGTTTGAGGAAGACGATGGGAAAGCGCTGCTTAACCTCTTCTTCACCCTGAGAGGCTCAAAAGCTCCGGCCCTCTCTCGCACTCTCAAGGTCTTCGAGGTATGTACACCTCCATACACGAATAATAATAATAATAATAATAATAATAATAATAATAATAATAATAAACCAACTTTTTTTAAATCCTAATACACCGTGAAAAAGGGGGAAAAAACTATGTGCAAACCTTATTCATCATGATATTTCCTGTATATAACTGTTTATACGTTGTGCCTACAAAATCTTTTTTTAGGATTTGGACATCAAAACTGAAATTCATTATCCAACATGAAAAAAAAAAGATTCCAAACTGTTATTTCTCTTGGGACTATGGTAGTGCCATGAAGAATAGAAATGTTTGTTCCTGTGTTATATAGCTTTTACATTTAAATGAAATTAAAGTACATTTTGTATCTTTAAAGCTTTACTACCACATGTGCCTTTCTTGGTAAAATATAAAACATTTACAAATTGATTAAAAAAGATTGCACAGAAGAAGTTTCCTTAATAACACACCAACAATAAAGAATAAAATCAGTCTGCTGCCTCTAGTTTGAATTAATTATTGAAATCAAAGTGCAATATGAGTGATTTTAAAACTGTA
Source organism: Clarias macrocephalus (assembly GCA_011419295.1). Lineage (NCBI taxonomy): Eukaryota > Metazoa > Chordata > Actinopteri > Siluriformes > Clariidae > Clarias > Clarias macrocephalus. Next base: position 97,127 of record JAAGKR010001495.1, read on the forward strand.
AAAATACATTTAACTTTATATACTTAACTTAAAAGTTGCTGTTGTATTCCATGAGGCTTTTTTATTTAGGTCTGAAATATCATATTCTATAAATGTTATAAATATAGGCTTTTAACTATTGGGGGGAAAAATTAAGAGGATTATTTATCATGTTTAATGGACTTATATATGCTCAGGAAATATACAACTATACAACTTTAAATTATTTATTTGATCTATATTATGCATGCTCATATTTTTTACTGGCCTCAAATCTGCTTCATACAAACAGCATCATTAATTTTTTTTAGTGCTATTTAATGAGAATATATTTGTTCTTATTATTTACAGACCTTTGAAGCTAAGATGCAACATCTTGAGACCAGGCCGTGCCGTAAACCTAAAGATGGCCCACAGGACTTGGATTATTTTGTGCGCTGTGAGGTTCATCTATCAGATGTAAATACACTCATCAGTTCCTTGAGAAGGATTGCAGATGATGTCAGGACCACTAAAGAGGTGAAATGTAAGCACTTGGCATTTTTATATACTATTACAAACCGCATTTAATATCATACTTTTAGAACTCCAGGTGGAATGCTTTATAATAATTTATATAATAATATTTGTTTCATTCATTCTATTCTTTCAAGTTCACTGGTTTCCAAAGAAAATTGCAGAACTGGATAGATGCCATCACCTGGTGACAAAATTTGATCCAGATTTGGATCAGGATCATCCTGTGAGTAAATTTGTTATGCATGATAAGAACTATCACTGCATCCCAAAAGATATTATAAAACAGTTTCTTTTCTGTAGGGATTCTCAGACCCTGTTTACAGAAAACGACGGAAAGAGATAGGGGATATTGCTTTCAAGTATAAGCAGTAAGTCAAGACCAGGCCACAGCTACCATCATACTGTCCCCCTATGTTTCTCTGTATATGCAATTAATTCAATCTGAAAATATAATTTTCAGTGGGGACACCATCCCTAAGGTGGACTACACACAAGAGGAAACTGAAACTTGGTATGTGTCCTTAAATAGATATTTAAACCAAGACTTTGGCATTCAATTTGCACAAATACTGTTTCTCCAGGGATATGTTTCTGGATACATTGATTTGATAAATTTAGATTTTTCCTCCATGGCAGCATGCTGTGATAACTCAATCTCTGTCAGAACATGCTGCACAATTTTAAGAAAATTGGTTTACACAGTACAAATCAGGTCAACTTGTGGGGCCATGCATTATGTTAGCATGTTTCGGTTTGCGTAAGTTTTAAATTTGATATGGACAATATCATTATGGACTGGCTCGCACCTCCGGTAGGACAAGTGATGGCAAATAAGTCAAATGTGTTTGTGGAGTGTTACATACCTAAGAATCTGACCTTGGATTCTGAATGTTATTGTGTGTGTTTGTGTTGACAGGCGAGAGGTCTACACTACCCTGAGAGAACTGTACACCACCCATGCGTGTAATGAGCATTTAGAGGCTTTTAGACTGCTGGAGAAACACAGTGTTTACAGCCCTAATAGCATCCCTCAACTAGAGGATGTCTCATACTTTTTGAAAGGTGTTGAGCAGATTATCACAACTTATTGTTATGAAATGTTTCTATGTTTTTCTTTTTTAGTTATCCAGCTCACTGATAGTCATGAATATAAAACAGAATATGAAATGCAGAGTATGAATTGAAATTTGGAGTATAAAATGCACTGAAAGTAAAATTAAATAATGCTACTTAAAACTGATTTCGAAAGTGTACATACTAAAGTATATGTTTTTTTTAGTTTAGTGGATTTATCTTATTATCAAAAATAAATAATTAAAAACAAAATAACAATATATTAACAATATTAACAATGTGGAAAACATATGAATGTATGTATGTTCATTCTTTATTTGTAGACCTGTTTCTATATAGCTGTGTATAAAATAATTTAGATGTTAGACATGGTTTCCTTCAGATTGAAAGAAACATGAAAAACACTTTCGTCTTGATTTTAGCGTATGCTATTTGTACTATTTCTATTCAAAAGCTTTTGGAGTATTTTAAAGTTCACGTCTCTGTGTGTCTAGAACGTACAGGGTTTCAGCTGAGGCCTGTGGCAGGTCTTCTGTCAGCTCGAGACTTTCTGGCCAGTCTGGCATTCCGTGTGTTCCAGTGCACACAATATATTCGGCATGCCTCTTCCCCCATGCACTCCCCTGAACCGTAAGCAGACATAGCATCCTAGTATTTACTCCTTATCAAGTCTTCTTAAAACCAAGCTTTTAAAATATATTAATAAATGCAAGTGGAATCTGTCTGCCTGACCATGGACATGTTTTTGTTTGTAGGGACTGTGTGCATGAACTCCTGGGACATGTTCCTATGCTGGCTGATAAAACATTTGCTCAGTTTTCCCAGGTAAATCTGTTAAGCAGTCATTTTTAATTTGTTTGAAAAGTATTTTTCCCTAGAGTTGAGGGTATAGAGGGTAAGATGTGGTATTGGTTTTATTATAAATGCATAATGTTTAAACTGGTTGCAAAAATGTCTGAAATGTCTGTATTTACAGAATATTGGTCTTGCCTCGCTTGGTGCCTCAGAGGATGACATTGAGAAATTGTCAACAGTGAGTATTTTATTCGTCCTAGGAAAGTGTGTGCGTGTGTGTGTGTGTGTGTGTGTATGCGTGTGTGTGTGTGTGTGTGTGTGTGTGTATGTGTGCGCGCGTGTGTGTGAGCGTGTGTAAAAAATAATATTAAACTAAGCATTTGTATATAATAATCTACTATTGAAAGCAATTAACAGTATGAAATTAACCATAGTCATCATTATGTGTAAAAACTAGGGCTGCACAATTATTTGCATAAAAATCAAAAACATAATATGGACCAGTGCTATTATTTAATTGCAACAGGCTGCAAATAGAACATTTTAGTTTAGAATTTATGTAGAGTTTTTCATTCATTTTTCAGCCCCATAATGGTATTATTTGTGCCACAATTTGTTGTTAGCCTAGATAATAATGATTGAATACAAAATGCTACATTTAATAGGTAATTATTGCAGTTTAAATTGCACTTGCAATATCTCTCAAAGTAATGGTAATGTGATTTTTTTTTTAATCCAATTATAGCCTAGTAGAAAACGCATTGCTGTTTGAAAAAGCATCAATGGTATCAGTGGGCTCACTTTGTGTAGAAGGAAACAGTTTGTAATTCACCAACACTTATTCTGTAAGTGGTAAAATTTACCCTAAGGTAATGATACTTTTTGTTTTACCTGACATATGCAAAAACTCTGAAGCCTCCCCATTAACAGACACCAGAAAGGCTTCTATATAAGCACATATATATATATATTTTAAATTGTCGTAGACCTATGCTGAGTTGCCGCCCTGTATATGTGCTGCTTGGGTTTAAAGGGTGCTGCTTTACTGTCATATAAGATTTTCCTGTAAACTTTGTTGTTGTTGTGGTTGTACACAGTATAACAAGGACAACATCATTGACGATCATGCTGCTGCTGCTATTGCTGCTGATAGATATGTAAAAATTGGAATCCATTTTATTGCCTCAATAATGCATAAGTTAAAAAATAAACATTCAGTACCATTTTTTTTGTTTATTTAAAAACTTGGCTGTCTGAGACTTTTGCACAGTACTGAATACATGAGTAAGAACAGACCCCCATATTTTTATGGCAAGAATGTGTTAAGAAGAAGCATGTACGGCTTAGCTATTAATACATTATTAATATTTTTTTCTACACGTACAACTTTCCTACAGCTAAGAGTAAACACTTGCCTAAGCATAGAATGAGAGTGTCAAGATTTATGGCTGACTCCTGGATAGTCCCCCTTCAGACTGACTAAAGCTTTCATTTCTGGGCATGATTATATCTTATATTAGTCAAATAACCAAATAATAAAGTAGTCATAATATGTCATAATAGTCAACAACATCATAAAAATATGGATGATACTAATTAATTATTAATATTATTAATAATAATAATATTTGTATTATATAATATCATATACTATAAATTATTAATATTATCCTAATTATTATTATTATTATTATTATTATTATTATTAATTAGTTATTAGTTAATGAATCTGTTTTTTGGGATTTCAATGAGCTCTGGTGAATGTGTTTATGTATGTGCGTGTGTATGTGTGCATTTTTAGCTTTATTGGTTCACGGTGGAGTTTGGTCTCTGTAAGCAGGGTGACACAGTGAAAGCTTATGGAGCGGGACTTCTTTCCTCCTACGGTGAGCTTGTGGTAAGTGTCCTTTTTAACTGTCCAATTGAATATGTTCATGCAAAAATATAAAACAACACTGATGAATACTTGAATGTGAACAATTGCTTTTAACAGCAAAAACATTTAGACATGCTGAAATATTTTTCTTTATATTAGTTTTAAAACAGATATACAAAGGACGCTGCGTCGTATTCCTTAGTTAGTTTAATTAACCTATTTAATTAGTGTTTTTATTTCTCACAAGCACTCACTTTCAGACGAGACAGAGAGACGAGAGTTTGACCCAGACACTGTAGCTGTTCAGCCATACCAAGATCAGACCTACCAGTCTGTCTATTTTGTATCAGACAGCTTTTCTGATGCTAAAGACAAAATGAGGTAAAAACAAACATTGTATTTAACAATCATTTACACATCACCAATGATTCAGTGACATTTGATAAAATATCACCTGTTCTACATATATTTGCTTGCATTTTTATTCACAGAATGTATTCGATGAAGATCAAGAGGCCATTTTCAGTGCGCTTCGACCCATACACAAACAGCATAGAAGTTCTTGACAACCCACTGAAGATCAGAGGAGGACTGGAGTCACTGAAAGATGAACTGAAGATCCTTGCAGATGCCTTGAGTGTCCTGGCCTGAGTTGACCAGTTCATACCACCTGCTGTCCTGACCCTCAATGTTTACTATGTGGCATTGTTTTTTTACATTGTGTGTGTTGTACTTTTCTGCTGCAGCTGAACGTGTTGGTTTTAAAAGAGCTCAGTGGCAACAAAATGACCTCATGCTGGAATTTGTTTACAAAGACCTTACTCTTATTTTTCTGTTAAAAAGACTCTGTCATACTAAAACTATTGAAACCTAATTAAGATGGCACGGTGGCTTAGTGGTTAGGAATGTCACCTTATACCTGGTATAAGATCTGGGTTCAATTCCTGGCCAGATTCGATTCCTCCCTCTGTGTGCATGGAGTTTGCATGTTCTCCCTGTGCTTGGTGGGTTTCCTCTGTGTACCTTTCCTATTTCCAGTTAATCTAATCTGCATGTTTTTGGACAGTGGGAGGAAACCGGTACACTCACCTCCCACTGTCTTACAGATTAGGTTAATTGGCAATCCCAAGTTGCTCGTAGTGTGTGTGTGTGAGAGTGTGTGTATGTGTGATGGATTGGTACCCTGTCCAGAGTGTAACACGCATCATGCCCTAAATCTCTTGGGAGAGGCTGCAGGCCCCTCGACCCTGTACACAGGGTGAGTGAATGAAACCTAATTATATAAAAGATATGTGCCGTATATTATTTTTTCTGTATATTATCAGCATATGTGTAAAAAAAAAAATCTTGCTTACAGTCAATGAGCGTGTTTCATTAGTACTGCCTCACAGTGCACTGTGTGCTTTTTTTTTTCCAATTGTGAATCTAAACAAGACTGACAAAAGCAGTAAAATCTGTTTTAGTGGCACAGTAATTAAGCTTGAGCTATTATTTGCAGGTGGATGCATGTTTTGCTTTATAGTGGCTGATATCAAATGGCATTTTTGCTCTAATTGCATTGAGGCAATCAGGTGCTGGTAATACAACAACAGTAATTATCAATAACATATAAAATTAAACTATTTGAAATGGCTGACTACATGTGTTTTATTACTCTCTTACTAAAATATATAAATTAGTAACGCTAACTAAGTCATTCACCTCAAACATAAGTAGTTAGCACTGAACCTTCCCACCTCTGGGGTTGGGTGTTGCAATCTCACCAATGGCCTGTGGCCATGTGTCAGATTGGTTTACACATCGCCTGTGTGTATGTATGTGTGTGTGTGTGTGTGTGTGTGTGTGTGTGTGTGTGTGTGTGTGTGTGTGCGTGTGTGCATGTGTGCATGTGTCTGTGTGTGTGTGTGCGTGTGTGTGTGTGTGTGGCTGGCACAAAGCTATGGGTCAGCAACCAAACGTTTTCAGAAAGATAGATATGTATTATGGACAAATGTCGAGGATCTCTAACACTATACCAAAAGATTATAATTATAATTGTAAAGATTATATGGAACTTTGAATCCAATGATTGTTGTTCCAACAATTTCTAGGCTGAGTTTCTCATTAGTATAAGAGTAGGCATTGCCATTAAATAGTGAGTGAAGGAAGAAAAGCTTGCTGTGTTGTTTTTAGGCAAGACCTGAGTGCAAGCCCACATAGTTAAGATTGTTTCATTTTTTTCCCTTTTATTCAGCATCATTGTAACTGCACTACACTTGTCCTGTTGTGATAACATATGTATTTTTTCTTTACATAGTGTACATAAAAGAAACAGCAAGCATATACATTTACTTTACTTATATGTCATTCCTTAAATGCATGTGTGCCTTTAAAATGTCTTACATTTATATTTGAGAAAGGAAAATCAAGTCTCCTAAGAAAAATATGAGGGTCATTCAAGTCAAACCGGGACTTTTGGTGAAATTTAACATGAATGAATGTGTAAACCAACTGACATTTATAGAATAACTCCAAACACAGGACTGTGAAGCGACTTTATCCACAACAAAACATTCAAATGGCGCAAATGTTTTAAAGAAGATCGACAATCCTGGCTGAGGTGGGTCGTAGCCCACTGCAATCGTTCACGTGAACATTTACTGGGTGTTGTCACCAACTTGTTAATGAGACGCATCTGTCTGTGGGAACCGAACACACAATCATTTACGAACAACACTTCCACATTACAGGAACTCGGCTGGGAGTCATCGCCACATCCCGTGTACAGTCCTGATCTTGCTCCAATCTATTTCCACATGTTTGTACCCTTAAAGGAGTTCCTGGGAGGCTGGTGTTTCAGGCATGTACAGAGCAGGCAATACGGTCAGAGATCAGGCAAACTGACACAACTTTCTACCTTGATGGTATCCAAGCACTGATAAGTTAAACGCAGAAGTAAGTGCATTAGTGTAGCAGGATATTATATAGAGAAACAAATATAGTTTTAACTCTCATACTCTCATTTTCATACTCCTACATGTTCTAATACTCTGCACAATCAAAAGTCCTGGTCTGACTTGAACTCCCTTCGTATATAATTAGGTCGTGATTTGGAAGTGGAATCACTGTGTAGTTTCATCAGTTATGCCTAATTCAATTAAAGGCAAATTCAAACACCTCTGTAATGCTCAATAATTCTCTTTAACCAAGGAGGAGTTTTATAAATGACAAAAAAAAATCAATTAGTAAATGTTACAAATGGTTAATTACAAACTTTTTTTCTTTCAAACTCTTTAAAAATTGTGCTCCATAACATATTAAAAATACATTATGAGTACTTCTCTATTCCATTCAATTCTATTCCATTCATCCCTTTACTTCACAGATTTACACTGATTAAAATATATAGACTGTAGCAGTGTTGTAGTGAATCAAGGTACGTGCCCCTGCATTATTAGTGCTGCTAAATCATTTTATTTAACTGCTTTAGCATTTAAAGTAAATATATATATATATATATTCATATCTTATATATGCTTATTTACATTAACCAAATAACTATTTCGTACTAAATATAATATTTCATTTCATTTCATTTCCATACAACACTAAGGTGTCTGGACACACTGTGGCCACTAGGTGGCAGCCTATTTGCATTTACGAAAAATTAAGAAAGTTCCCGAAATCAGCTGTAATTTGAAATAGAGAAAGAAAAGATCTTTGTTCTATTGAGAGATTCAAAGTAGTGATAGACTATAATGAGTATTTTTTTTTTTTTACAATCAGGAGAACATTGCAGTTATTGGATACGTTAAACAATCTAAGGTTACATTAGAGATGACTTTCCATCCTTATCGACTGACTAAATTCTTCACCCCTGAAGAATTCTTCACATGATTTTTGCAGACCTTCTCCCTACTTTGTCTCTTTATTTACAGAGAAATGTGGAGTGCGTTTAGCCTTATATTTTCTCCCAAAACTAAAAAAGAAAGATCAATGTGGGTTAAATGAATAATAGTGCAGCTCAATGAATGGGGCAGCGAATGATTTATGATATTATCCTTCATACCTACAGGACTTCCTGTTTAACACAAGCGATAGATGATATGAGAGCAAAGAGCAGAGGTTTAATGCCCTCTTAATGGGGCTTCCAGTAACTCAGCTCATTGATAATTTATGACAGAGGGCCCACTCTTCATATGTAGCAATGCGCTTGAGCTCCAGTAGGGACGCTATTCTCCTTTTTATGCACTTGAAAAATGTCTCAACCTTGGCAACCTTAATCTTATGACTATTGTATTGCAGTATAACTACAAAGATGTAAATAATGGTAGTAAAGCTGCATCAGTTAGATGCATGGATGATTGATGCCCCTACGTGTGCATTTTATGATTACACATAACATTTAAAATTGTGAAAAGAAGTTCAGACAGAATACGATCAAATGCAATCATGGTTTATTTAAAGAAAATATGCATACTTGTACTAAAATTCTGTTAGCCATTTGAGAATTGAATACACAGAAGCAGAGGATCAACAAGTTTAACCCATTACATGCTTATCTTTTTATTAAAGCATACTATTCAATAAGTACTATGAATTCTTTTTATCTTCAGTGGAGCTGATAAGAAAGCCTTGTGGCTACAAGAGTGTAAATCTAGACCTGCTAATGGTTCCTGTGAGTTTAAGGGGTTAATGTGATAAAACAATAAAGCTGACGACCACATGAATCAGTCTGCCAACAGCTCGAGTATTCCCACAGCAGATTTTAACCATAACAGTACACTCAAAACACTGGCTTGCTTCATGGTCCAAACATAAGATGCAAGAAGAAAAAAAGGCCGGTGAAACTATGCACCAAAGATGTGAAACACTTTACTGATCAATATTCGGCGGGCGCCTACTACTGCTAGTTGTTAAAAGCCACATGTCTGCATGTCTGTGTATACATTCCTGTGGGGTCTCTATTTTGCTTAGTTCTGTATATATCTATATATGTACAGTATGTATGTATGTGTGTATATGAAAAAGAGTGAGTGGAATATTTCTCCAGGCTCTCATTTTTAGCAAGTTTTTTTGTCCTTTATTTTCCTGTACCTGACCAGTTTTCAGATTTTGCAGCCTGTCGCAGCAAAACTATGTCCTTTGGTAGTTTTTTTGCCTACATGCAAAAGGCCCTGGTTCGATTCCCAGCCACTGGATGCAGTGCAGGTCCCAAGCCTGGATAAAATGGGAAGGTTGCGTCAGGAAGGACAAACTGTGGAGACGACTCGATGGGAGCAGCAGAAAACCTAACAACAACATGATGATGATTACACTTAGGAATGAAGATTATTACATGAATTAAAAATTAAATGCACTTATTCCAATATATACACAGACTATTAAATAAAATACAGGTTTGTAGGTAGGTGGCACGGTGGTATAGTGGTTAGCACTGTCGTCTTGCGGGTTCGATTCCCGGCCAGGTTCGATTGCCGTCTCTGTATGCATGGAGTTTGCATGTTCTCCCCATACTTGGTGGGTTTTCTCCCACAGTCCAAAGACATGTAGGTTAGGTTAATTGACACTCCCAAATTGGCTGTAGTGTGTGTATGTGTGTGCCCGGCGATGGTTTGGCACTATTGGCACTACTGACATTGATTAAATTATATAGATGTTGAGTGGGAGTGAGGTTTGTAGGTGCCGCAAAAACTGAACAATTAAATACTATTACTATTACTTAATAATAATTAATTCCCAGTATGTTAATGTTTATGGTCCAAAGTTTATTTGTGGTTCCTCTCTGGCGCAATGGCATCTGGTTCTGTTTGATTTGCTCTGTTTAGCTCTTCTGCTTCTGCTTCAGAGTACAGTGTAGACTTCAGTCTGAACTCTGGCTCCCCGAGTCAGTGTGAATTTGATGCATCTAGCATTCACAGGAAATACACAGCATTGAGAGGCCAGCTATTATTTCAGACTTAACCGTTCCCACAAACCGGCCGCGTTCGAGTAATGGCTGTAATTACTTTGCCTGCTGATGGATGACATTTCCAGGTAAAACGTAATTCAATCACACCAATTCGAGTTCAATTCAGATCCTGCTAATTCCTCAATATCCCCTCTCAGCGCAGCACTCAGGGCGTAAATGAATTAGCAGCATATAACAGGCACTATATACGCAAGGATCAATAAGACAGGTAGACAGCGGAGGAAATGACAGCACGCGCTTGTGCTCGTGCTCCTCTGCTTGCGTTTGCGCAGTCAGGTCACCGGCGTTGCGGTGGGCGGGGCAAGACGGGCCAGGGGGCGGGCCTCGCTATATAATACTTCACACTGAGAACTTTTTGCCTGTCGCCTGGATTTGGGGACAGCGTCACACATACACACGCACACTCTCTCTCACACACACATGCACACATCTCTACAGCACCATCTGGGACAAATAGGACGAATTTTTTTTTTGTTTTTCAAAATAATAATTCTTAGATTTTTTTTGTGTGTGTGTGTATGTTTTTGAAACACTGACATGGAGCAAGAACACAACCTCAGTTACCATTCTGTTTGCCACAGCTGCTTGAGGAGAGACAGAGGAATAAAAAAGGTAAATCGGATATTCGATCCAACTTTTCCCTCACTTTCTTGTTTTCTTTCACAGACTGGAACTATCAGAATTTAGTTTTAGCTACTGATCCAGGATTGCCAGCTGTTTAGGAGGTTATGAGCAAGAAGGGTGACGTTGCAGGTTTTAATTTCATGTGCTGATATGTAATCCTGGTTATATAAATTGTGTTGTGTGTTTACGGTTATTAGTCTTGTTAGTGACTCTTGATCAAAGTATCGTCTCGTGAATTCAAGGGGAAATCTGATCAGCACTAGGGGGCGATATCTGGTAAAGGCAAGGGCACTTAGTATATATGCTGAGTCTGGGGAGACAACTTGAGGTTATTGAGTAGTTAGCAACTTGTGAAGAGGTCTGCAAGATAGGTAGTGGGAGATAACACCAGGTATTCGGCTAGCACAAGCAGTTCTTCATTCATCTGCCTAATCACTATGGAGGAGGTAGTGCTTTTTTTAAATTAGTTCATGCTTTTGCGTGTCTGGGAGAGAGAGAGTGAGAGAGAGAGAGAGTAAGATGGAGTTTAATACACGTAAATGTATATATAAAACACGTATTGTAAAATAAGATGTGAGGATTGTTGGCAGGTGGTGTAACGTTACGCGTGTTTGTATTCCCAAAAGAGGTTTGGACCTGAAGTGAGCTGAGGTTTACAACTCTGTCTTGTTTGTGACTTTATTCTTCGCATTTCCCCCGCAGGGCTTAAAGCTGTGCTCGTCCAGTCAGATGCTGGTGTGCGCGCTGGTTTTCTCCTTCTGCCTGCTTGAAGTCGCTGCAAATGAGACGCTGTGCGGCGGAGAGCTGGTGGATGCGCTGCAGTTCGTGTGCGAAGACCGAGGCTTCTACTTCAGTAAGTACTCCGGCATGCCATTTACTTCTTATCCAAACTCCAAAGGTAGAACTTTGTTTGTTTGGGAGCGGCGCGTGAGTCGGCGCGTCTTGTTTGCGCGCGCAGGCTTGAGATTAGACGAACCGTTTCGAAATCACGTTTAAAACCCAAGCACATTAGCAACACTAACTATGGGACTGTTACACGCCTGAAGAAGTCACCATAAAGCTAAAACAGCTCCGGTGGATGAAGAGGTCAGGCTGGCGACGCTGAGCGCGCACTTGCTGACTGAGCGCATTCTCTGCTCCATATCTCTGATTGCATATGAAAGGGACGCGCACAGTTAAGTGGGCCACAATGGCTCGTCTGTTTACTCGCGCATTCCGAGAGAGAAAGTAATAGCACCCAAGTGACATTCCGTTCACCTCTCCAGGAGTGTTCCCAGGCTACGTGTTGCGGGTAGAGGTTGGAGTATAAATACCATGCTTTGATGTCAGACTAATCATGTGACAGATACTGATACTGTATATATACTGTATATATACTGTATATATACACTGTATATATACTGTATATATACACTGTATATATACTGTATATATATACTGTTTATATATTGTATATAAGACTCATTGCCATTGGTGGCTCAGTGGTAGGTCTGCCAATGTTCAATTCCTACCCAACGCCCAAATGGATGCAGTGCCGGTACCAAGCCCGGATAAAATGGGAGGGTTACGTCAGGAAGGGCATCCGGCCTAAAACCTGTGCCAAGTTATTGTACTGATTGGATGGTCCAATGTGGCGACCCTTCAACAGGAACAGATGAAAGACCTACATACAGTATGTACTGTATACACTGTGTCTATGGAGAGAGAGAGAGAGAGAGATTTAATCTATCATGCTTTAAAAAGACAACCACCTTATTAATTTCTTTCTTTTTCTCCCACACACATCGTCAAAACAGACCTTGTATTCTTTTGGCCACAGAAGCCCAACTGCCCAAAGAGATCATTATCCAATTTAGGCCAGGACAGTTTCTTCCTTCCCCTTCATCCAGTTCCACTTTCCCTCAGTCATGTTTCCTGTCCCATTATCAATTCCTATCTATTATTACTTCGGAATGCCAGAAGACCAAAACTAATTATCAAGGGTACATCTTATCAGATTTCCTGCTCTTCTTTGTCACGTGTCTCTTCCTCCCTCTTTAATGTTTTTTGTTTGTTTGTTTTTTTTTTTCTAGTACATCCTGCCCCCTCACCTTTTGTGCCTCACTCTTTATCTGTTTTACTTAGTTTGCTGAGATATTAGGAGACAAGGTCAAAAGACATCTGGCATTTGAAAATACTTACTCATCATCTCAAGATTCTGACCTTCAACCTGATTGCGTTTTGCCCCTAAGCCTTCCTTCAGTGCTTTATGTGGAACTCACATGGATGTTTATGTATTTACTCAGAGGAATTACAAATGGCTCCTGTAGACAATCTAACAAGATTAGCCTGGTCAAGCAGAAGATCAAACAGAGATCTTTGTATGCCTCCAACCTCTGTATTTCATTCTGATTGTTACACTGTGTTTGAGAGAACTGTCACATGTCTCCAGGTCTGAGCTGCTGTTGAATGTTAATTACATCATTTAAGCATTCAGATTACATTTAGGCTTCCCGCTTGTTCCACCAGCTAATTTATCTGTATTGTTTGCCTCCACAGGTAGGCCGGTGAGCAGGTCAAACAGCCGACGTCCTCAGAGCCGTGGCATTGTGGAGGAGTGTTGTTTTAGGAGTTGTGATCTTGCACTGTTAGAACAGTACTGTGCCAAGCCAGCCAAGTCAGAAAGGGACGTCTCAGCCACTTCCCTTCAGGTCTTACCTGTGATGCCAGCATTAAAACAGGTATGTAAGCCACTATGGAAAACAATGCTTCTGTTCTATCACAGTCAGCATCTAGAGCAATGTGTTTGTACAGAAACTATAAGTAGGTGTTCTTTTAAAAGAGCTGACAAAGTGGAAAATGATCCAAGAGCTGAAATAGAGGTCAGTTGAAGGCTTCTTCAGAGAGATTGTTTACTGGGTCCATTACAAGAGCTTTTTTAAATCATAGTGTTATATGATACAATTAAAACCAACATAACTTTGATTGAAAAAGATCTTTCACACTTGAGCATAGTTTATTAATGCGTTTGCTCTTCGTCAGGTTTGAAAGTGTTAAATTTACTCTGACCCATATAAACTGTGTATTTAATGGTTTAATGGCCATTTTAAACGTTAAATTGCGGTAGTGATGAAGTGCATACAATAAGAAACATTGTCGTGATAGTGAATTTTTTTTTTGCCTCTCTACAGGATGTCCCAAGAAAGCATGTGATGAAATATTCCAAATATGGACTCTGGCAACAGAACGCAGCCCAGAGACTAAGGAGAGGCATCCCAGCTATCCTGCGATCGAGGAAGCACAGGCCACAGACAGAGAAGAAAAAGCGCCAGGAACCGGCCAATGTCCACAAGCGTCTTATCACACTTCCCAGCAAACGCCCTCCCTTATGGCATCCCACGGAAGATTACGTCAGCCACAAGTGAAGACTGGATAGTTTGCACAAAGTTAAAAGAGTAGGGGATCAGAACATAATTTCTGTGATGGTCCACTACATCCTGCCTCCCTCCCTCACACATACAGTACATGCTCGCATTCTTCCAGTCCTTACTCTTGCATTCATCAACATGGACAAACAAGACTGAAATAAGGATGGAAGATTTGGGTGACTGAAATTCAGGTGGATGATAAAAAATAATAACAAGGAGCAAAGGAAGCGTACATGAGACATGGGTTGTAAGAGTCAAGGACAGTTGTTTTGGAGGACAACAGAACATGAAGAACTGCTAGCAAAAGCAACAAGCATTCAACATCATTTTCTGAAGGCAGAAGTATCTTCTCAGTTAATCCTCATCATTATTAATTACTTTGCACCACCCACTATAAAGGAACATCCACACTGTAAGGAATTGTTTTGTAAAAATTAGATTCCTGTTCCAGCACCTTCTAATCACAAACAAAAAAAAAAGCAGAAAGTGTCTCTGCAAATTGCACATTGCCACGGATTACGTCAAAGTTCTTGTTGAGCAAATAAAGGCACTATTTTTTTACGGACAAAAAACGTTTAGCTCAAAAAAGTCATGGTGCTAGCGTTGTGTATGGACTCAAAGGAAAGAAGGTTTGAAAAAGCACGCTTTTTTGTTCTTCAAATAATTATTAAGCTTTCCGTTTTAAGGAAGGTGTGACTTTCAAAAAGATCAAACGAGCATATCAGCTGTGGCAATGTGTGAAGGGGGTGCCACTGTATATGGACTTGTCTGGTATCAAAATGTGCAGCAATCATGCCATGTCCCCCTTGCTTCAGTTCTCACTGCACTCAGTTGAAGGAGCCGTACGTGAGGACACTGAAAGGGTGACGCTCAGGCCTGGACTGCACATAGCCCTGGCCTTGCACTGCAGGAAGTGGGAGTAAAGGGACTTGGGACTTGGAATAAGTGGGATTTTTTATTTTTTTTAAATCTTCTGGTTTCTTTTTGAGGAGATGTTTAAATCAAAATCTGTTCAGTCTCTGGTACCATGACGTTCCTGTTGATGCAAACTAGACTTTTTTCATCCATTTACTTATTTTGTTGAGATGGTATTTTGCAGTTTTGGAGAATGGCACAGATATCATTTCAAAGGGAATACATACGCAATAATTTCAATAACTAACATTTATTTCAAAATTTGTATCAGTAGTATTCACATGCTTTTGCCTGAAAACGGATACTTGAATATCTAATATAAATATATATACACATACATATTTATATATATTTAGTTTCCAGGGACGTCATGTTATATTCTTTTAGTCTGAGCTGTATCTTGCATAATGAGCCGCAAAGCTTTTTGTTTGTTTGTTTAAGTACAAATATGGGCACTGTATAAAGGCATTATTTATTTTGTTATAAAATTATATATAAGAAAATTGGTCCAAATACAGTAATATACATAGCACTGATGCTCAACTGATGGAATTTATTTTCTATGCTCTCCTTTTCCCATTGTATGTGTACTGCTTTTTTTTTTTTTTGTAGATGCTTTGTACCAAAAATATTCCTTTCTCCTTTTGGTTCACCACTGAGCTATTTCAGCTATTTTTAAATTAATATTTAAACAGCAGAAGTACTCTTAGGCATGTTGTCACAAAAACAGGCACATACTCGGAAGATTCTGCATTTCTTCACTTGTAGCTTCTCTCACATGGCTTTTTGGTCTTCCAAATGGATTTCTGTTATTAAAAATACTCATGCTTGACGTATTACACTTGTTCCATATGCAGTGACAATAATCGAAGCAGTTTTGTTCCTAAAGAAATGGTGATGTCATTATATTGCCATTTTTTTTGGGGTATCATTAAAGTATAAAACATATATTCAGTATAGGTATAGGTGTTAAATGGCCACTTCATATATCAGCTCTGGGTGGTGATGAGAAGCCAGTGTATGGACATACACTGATATATTGAGCTATACTTGTCTTTGACATAAATCTGTGATTTTGTGAATCTTACTCACAGATGTGTGTAAAGGACAATCTCTATTAGTGCAGTTATCAACTGACAACTGAAGTGCTCAACTTCTTGGTGTTCACTTAAGTGCACTGAGGTGATGCTTATCCATCATATCTGTGGCCACTCACAAGGGGCCAATTTCCATTCTCTCTCTCCATGCCATACATCTGGCTTGTGGTGCGACTGGTTACTTATTCCTTGCAAAAATAATAATAATAATAATAATAATAAAAATCATAATTCAATAATTTTTAAAGGGCTACCTTAATAAACTATCTTTAGGGCAAGTTTAAAACTCAGGTAGAAAACAAAAATCTATGAATGATAAAATTGAGCTAAAATGTGTTGATGAGAGAGTGCTAACAATCAGTTTTCTTAATAATAAAAAAAAAATGCCACACTTTGGGATAGAATAAAATGTGCCAGTATTGTTACCAAATGTCATGTTGCACCAGAACATGAAAAATTATGATACCACTTTGCCTCCACATTCCTTCTGTTTATGTATCCTTATCAGTTGTTTTGATTAAACAGTGCAATTATTATTATAATTATTATTATTATTTTCCTGCTTCCTGTGAGGACTGCATCCACTTTTTTGTTTGAACAGATTACTAAGTGAATATGAAGGTAAAACATATTTTGCGTGAAATCTAAAGGGAGCTTTTACCTGTCCAAGTCCATGTCAACATCCTAGTATCAGTAGCCCACTCAGCCTGTGTGTACGTTTATTGACTTAACCTCTGCACGCTAGAACGTCCAAAATGCACATTTCATGTACTTTCATTTTTACTATCAATAAAGAAAAACATTTTATGAAAAAATTTTTTGCTTATTTAGACATACCTGTTTTTTTTTTTTTTGTTTTTTTTTTTGCTACAGGCCCAAGAGTACTTGGAAATCACTTCTAAAGAGAAACACAGAGTTTATTATGTGAGCATATGAAACAAATTGGCTTTTACTTGCTTTCAGCATTTAAATGTACTTTATTTATTTAAGTTGCAAATTTCATAAAAATGCTATATACACGTGCAAAAAGATTATACCAGATGTTTGAGTCTCATTTGGTGCAAAGCTCACAGGATCAGGTTCTGATTAACATACCTTTTTAAAACATCGGCCTCTATTTTGCTGTTTTGTTGTGAGTGTGTGTGTGTGTGTGTGTGTGTGTGTGTGTGTGTGTGTGTGTGTGTGTGTGTGTGCGTGTGTGTGTGTGTGTGTGTGATCTTGCCTGCTGGAGGCCCCACTCCTAGCGGACCAATGATACAACAGTATTTTTCTGACATCAACATTAGGTTTTACTCAGCTGCTTAGACTTTTAAAAAAGTGGCCTTGTTAACCTGCTGTAACATCGACAAGAACGCAACAAAGTAAATACAAGCAAGTTCACATCCACTCTGAAATCATCTCTTATTAAAACATACTTTCAATCATTTCTCCTGCATGAAAACCATAAAGAGTCTAATCCTGTGTACAGTCTGTACGAGTCAGAAACTATGGTTACATAAGTAGGAGGCCCTTCTCTGAGATACTGTTTGATTGGGAACTGGCAATTAGATCACTTTGTGGTGCACTGGAGAAATACAATCTCATCTTTATACAGTGTCGGGCTTTGGCAAATATGGCATGATAAAGGATGTGGAAAGAAACTGATGTCATTATGAAAGCAGACACTTTGGTGACAACAGGATGACAACAAAACATTTTATTTAGCAGTATTTCCTAAACAAAACTTTTTTCATTTCAATTATTATTATTTAACAAAAGTTTAGAACGGGTTATGCCAGGCACGTCAAGCTTATGATATGACCCCCTTTTGCCTTCATCGAGACTGAAGCAATTAGAAGAAGCGATAGTTGGCAAGTGGTATATGAGCAGGGTTTTATCCAAGGAGACTTTAGCCTCTCTGGCCTGGCTTACCATTGACAATCCACTTTCAAAAGCTGGCTGGCCATTCAGTGCATCCCGTGCATTCAACCAAGCATGAATAATTCTATGTGTATAAAAACGTGTGTGTGTGTGTGTGTGTGTGTGTGTGAGAGAGAGAGAGAGAGAGAGAGAGAGAGAGAGTGTCCTTAACCTGATTTCTGGTGCCTGTAGCTTTTATGCCACCAACAGAGCATTAAACTATAAGGGGCGTTCAAGTCAAACTGGGACTTGATGAAATTTCTTGTGAATGAAGGCATAGAAATGATTGATGTTTACAGAAGCCTTCAAGCACTGTGTGGTAATGACATGCTTAGCTGCAGTAAAAAATGTAAACGTTCATGGCAAATATTAAAGAAGGCCGTATGTTTCTGAATGACAATCCCGGCAGATGCTTTCAGCGAGTGGAATGCTTAGCCTTTGAAAAGTGATGGATAACTTGTTGCCAATTTTCAGAAGTGATGCATCTGTGGGAACTGTACACATAATCATTCACAAACACCATGTGCACATTACAGGAACTCGGCTGGGAGTTATTGCCACATCCCCATACCCCGCTCCAAGTCATTTCATTTTTCATGAGTCATTAATGGAGTTCATGGGAGGCCAACATTTCAGACATGAAACAAGAAGTTTGATCTTGGCTCCAGTGTACTGAGGAAACTTTTTACCTTGATGGTATGCAAGCACTAGTGAAATACTGGAAGGGTGCATTAGTGTATCAGGGGATTACATAGACATATAAAGGGAGTTTTTACTCCCATAACTGTGTTCTGTCGTTCTGCACTATCAAAAGTCCCTCTTAGACTTGAACACCCCTTGTAGGTAGGTAGAAGTAATTTTTTTAGGACTGTAATAGAATGATGTCCCTTCCAGGGTATATTCCTACTGTACCTCGCACACATTGTTCCCCAGATTTCAGATTTCACGGCTTGAGATCCACCACAACCCGGACCATGAGATTAAAGTGGTTACTGTAAGTGAGTGAGTGACTTTAATATTATATTCAACATTAAATTACATATTACATACAGTTGTTATTTAAACATGATGGATACACCTACCAACACATTCCTACATTCAATCATATACTGTATATATACACAGTACAATCACATGTGAAAATGGGGAACTTATCAGTTGACATTAATTAGTGTCTTTTTACACTTTTTGTGGGAGCATGCTTCTTTCTAATCATGCCTGAAAATAAGACATGTGACTCAGAATTTAAATATTAATCATACATTTTGTCTAAACCTCCATCTGCTCAAACACAATGACCAAAGTCTTTCGAACTGAGATTTGTTTTCACAGAGGTGTTTCAATTCATTTAGGCAATATTGTATTTGCTGGAATGGGAGTCTAGATCTTGATTGCGAGACATTTATCCACCTATTGTGTGCAAGTGTGTACTATTCTGTGAGATCAGATTAACAGTATTGAGTAACGCATTCCTTCTTTTCAGTGAAGAGCATCAAGATGATAGGAAAATGTGCTGATGGGCTTCAGCAGAGTAACCTCTCTGTTTCTACACCTGGCATCCCAGTGCTTGGCCGATAGCATGTCAGTCTACACAGATCATTGCATTCCGTTTGTCTTGAAAAGTACAGCAAAAAAAAGAAGTATCTTTGGGGGAAAAAAGTTTATTTTAATGGGGAATACATGCAAAGAGTTACATATCATTGAGGAAAAAAAGAGAAAAATGCCGCTATTCAGTTTTAAACAAAAGAACGAAAAGTGGTATCTGGCTTGCTTAGACACGGAATATACGTTGTAGTGTATAATATAGAAAGTAAAAGTATTTTTATTAGCATTTCCCTTAAAAGCACAGTGTACTTGGGTATAAAGAACTTATCCTTGGCTTGATCCCTTTGGGTAATGAAACATTTTCTGATTATTAAATAGACACCAACATGTAATGTTTTTCTTCACCAGTACAATTATTGCATTGTTCCTAGTATCTGGCTTAATTTATTGCACCTGGCCTAAAATTCACTTTTTATGTCTTGTTTTCTCAGGGCTTGTGTATTGTCTTTAGTTTTTTTTTTTTTTTTTCTATTTGTGAAAGATCCAAACATTCCAGAAACTAATGGCAAGAAATATCCTTGTTTTCAACAAGCTGCTGATGCACTCTCTGCCCTTTTGCAGCAAAGATCTTACACAAGGCCTCATACACATCACTTTTAAAAGTGCCATGTGTCTGAGGTTTCATTTCCTCATTATTTTAGCATCTGAACTATTGTATACCCAAATCCAAATCTATTTATTGTATGACGATGTGTTTGTATTCAGGCCAGTACGGTAATGGTGGCAAAATTGGGTTAATATCCACAATACCAGGGCTTGATTGAAGGTTTGTGAGGGCAGTGCATTGGCCTTTTTTTCCCACAGGGCGACAAAACAGTAATTATAAAATGACTTACAAGGACAAGCTCTAAATCTGCAATCACGCAGTCCAACTTCCAAGCTCTCAAAAACACACACATAGCCATCACTACTAATATTTAGGACAAAATGACATCAAAGGGATGTTGCATTTTTACAACATGGCTACCCCCAAACAATAGTGTGTGTCAGGGTGACAGAATGCACGTGTCCCTTAAGTTCTTTTTGTAATTCCTTTCCTGCAAAAAGTCTGTCAGTTTCATTTGAATGCTTCACTAATGCAGGTGGGATGGTGTCCAGAAATGCTTCTGAACAGCGCCGACCTGTGCACTTGCACGTTATGAATGACAATGTCTTTTCTGTTTCTCAGCCACACACAAGACCGTGTGGTTAATGATGGGTGGCAGCGTGGTGCGATTGTGCATGTTTGTGTGTGTGTGTGTGTGTGTGTGTGTGTGTGTGTGTGTGTGTGTGTGTGTGTGTGTGTGTGTGTGTGTGTGTGTGTGTGTGTGTGTGTGTGTGTGTGTGGGTGTGTGTGTGTGAGTATGTTCCAGAAAGGTCGGTATTATTATCAGGGGAAAATCTGCAGCTATTAAAGAAAAGCAAGGACCACACATTTTCACTGGATGAAGAGACTTACGATTTTAAACAAAGTTTGAATAGGTAGTTAAACATACGTTTTTTTTTTTTAATCACATTGACCAGACATAACGTTTCCATTTGAAGGCACATAATTTATACGTAAACGTAACCCCTGTTTTGCTGTGACCTCAGTAACTCCTCTTTTCCCCTTTTCCATTTCCCTAAAATGTCAGATGTGAAATAGCAGATCATGCTGTTTTCACACCACGGTCATCATTAAATGCCTAAAGTGGTGAAATGTCTGGAAAGTCACAGTGTTACATTTAAACCTTGGAAACATAGCAGCTCACAGCTGCATGCTCTGAATCTGATACCGAGTTCTCAAGTGGTTAATGTCAGAAGTCATATATTAAATACTGCATAACATTTAGCTGATGTAAATATGAGGTATAAGGAGGACTGGCATTGTGACGCAGTAAGTAAAATAGATGTCAGTCTGAAATTCACTTCACTGTGGGGTAATGTGTTGCTTGTGGTCAGATGTGGTGAACCCTGCATGCACAGATTTGTTCACAGTAGAGTTATTTTGTTGTTGTAAGAGTGGAAAATGCTCACGCTTTAACGCCAAGTAAGCCAATAAGGCATTTTCATAGCATTGTATAAAACATCTTATTTTCCCCTCATATTAGCTTTTCGAAAATCTCCTCTGAGGGATCAGAGGGCTTTCAGTGCCCGAAGGCAGTCATTATGTTAGTAATTCAATCACTCTTAGATGTGCCTGGCTTTTCTGTGCAGGTAAACATGCATTATGTCCTACGCAGCAGACAGACTGTGCGTGTGTGCCACGAGTATGGTGTGTAATTTTGGGTCTTAAGTGAACGTTTACCCGTCTGCACATAACACAAGCCATGTTATTTGTGTTGGTATAAGTTGGCCAGCACTTTCCTAGATAACACTGGATATGAAGGCAACCCAGACAGCTTAAAGTTGTTCATCCATATATATAAGATCTTAGTTTATTGTAGTCATTATGTTTCATACAACATTCTGGGGAAAAAGTTCGAGCACAATCACACCAGTCATTTCCTGAGGCTTGTTCTTTCTGCATGCCATGTCTTTGGCCTGGTGATAAGAGAACAATTAAGAGAACAATTAAGGAAAATAGCACTAAATTTAACAGGTGCCTAAATATTTTTACTCAAATTCATATATAAGCAAATCAGCATGATCAAAAGAATTGCACACACAATGCCTTATTATCAAGAGTATAACCTTTTAAAACAGGTCTTATTAAATTCCATTTCCTCAGGGACCACTTTAGGTGTATAGTCAATTCCAAGAACCCATTTTGCATGGATGTTGTGGACGTTACCCAAATCTGTGGGTGGCGCAGTCTTATAATAGTTAACACTGTGGTCTTGTCGCTCAAGGTTCGGGGTTTGATTCCCACCTCAGGTCTATCTGTGTGTATATCCCCTCCTTGTACTGGGCGGACTTCCTCCGGATGCGTTCTCCTCCCACAGTCCAAAGACACGCTGTACAGGGTAGGTATTTGGCTGTAGTGAATGTGTGTTTGTGTCCTCTGTGATGGATTGGCACCCCATTGAGCGTGTACCCTGCCTTGTGGTCCGAGTCCGCTGGGATATGCTCCAGACTGTTCCAATCCCTCGGAAAGGGACGGTGGTCTGGAGAATGAGTGAGACATTGAGTGACTCAATTTATTCGAGCCATAGAGCATTCTATTTTTGAGCATTGTGCTGACAGAGCGGAATAGTCTAAGCTATTAAGGATGATTAATAGGCCTACTTGTTTTTAATTATTGAGGTTGGGGTTAAAGCCATTCATTTCCAAGGTAGCACAAATAGCTGAAGAAAGTCAATGCTTTCCATTATAGAAAGATATCAGAACACCCAGTGCATCACAGCCTGCTGCGTATGAGCCTTAGCAGGCAAAGAGTTCAAGGTTGGTGAATCAGCCTCCAAATTCCCCAGATTTCAATTATATAGAATCCATATAATGCAACGGGAAAAGTATGATCCATGCACCTCCCCTACATACAGCAAACTGTATGTAGAGAATCCAAATATAACACTAGCAGAGCTACCCCGGCGGCAGAAGGGGAAACTTTACAATATTGTTTTGCGTTTTAATGTTATGGCTTGTCGGTGTATAATAAATTTTATAATAGTGGGTTTGTGATTCCCATCAGAGTGAAAACAAATTAAACTAAAAATACAAACACCTGGGTATCCTTTATGGCCTCCTGGGGCACTAGGCATTGCCTTTAAATAAAAGGTTTATACTTATACTTTTCATAAAAGTATAGTTATGCAGTACTATTCACATCTTTTTTCAATTTTGGAAAAAAAAAACTTTTCAACGGCAAAGCAAACAAGTTAATCACATCTTTTAAAATACAGCCATTTCTGAGAATAATACACTGAGGTCAAGAAAAACATTAGTCATATAACATCCCCTTATCCTAACACCACCATCATATTCTTTGGTTTTCTTTCCCAGAAAAATACAGATAAGTGTGACACTTTTTTTTTTACTTTCTTGAATTGTTCTGCTCTGCATTCCTTAACATCCCTGAGTTCCTCTAATGCTTATTATAGGCACCGTTTCAAAATCAGGAATTCAGAGCATTGTCCACACATCCTCACAGTTCTTGACAATTTAAAAATATGTTGTGAGAGTAACTGAGAAGATCAGGGGAAGCATGAAGAGAATCTGGAAACCTTGTTTTATTAATAGTGTGTTGTGCGTAAATGGCATGAGTGTTGAGTTCGACAGGTGCCAAACAAAACATGAACAAGGTTGCGGTCTGGGTGGATATGTATCGGCTGACTGCTGCTGTAAATCACACAACACCACAAATACAAATACACACATGTATGCTTCTTCGGCATGAGGTTTTCATTAAGCGATTTAACTACTCAATGAACTCTAGCTCATATATATGCGCGAATGCATTTTAGATAGTGTGGACTTTTAAATAATTGCTTGATTACTGTGTTTTAGCGTGATTTAACCACTATAGACATAGATATAGAATTTTTAACAGTGCTTACGTTGTATCCACTTTTCCATCCCGACATAAAAATTTTTTTATTTACTTAATTTTATTTATTCATTATTCTTTTTTCTATTTTTTGTGCATTTATTTCCAGAGTTCTGCTTTTGCATGTTTTCAAAGTGTTTTTGACATTTGAGATCTGCTGGCTGACCTTTCTCCAGCTTGTCTGTTTCTTTCACTTCATTTTCATTACTTCCCTAAAGTTTTATAGAAACACATCATGTGCCTTTTTTTTTATTACCATTTGGGAGCTGTGCAGTGTGGCAAATTGAAGGGGGCGGGATAGTAAAATTCCTTTTCATGTGGCTTTGGAATTCCACAATGATCTGGCTATTCCAGGAAGCGCCTGGGATTTGACCCAACACCTTCGCGGTTAGACTTACACTCCTTGTTTTCTTGTTTCTCCAGTAGATGACCCCTGTTTCGGGAGGCCTTAATCCATTTTGTTACATTTTATCTCTTGGAAAACATGCCATGTCCTGAACATTTTACCAAAAATAATATCATTTGTACCATGCAAACCAAATGAAGGGAAAAAGGAACTCATCAGTCTCCAGATTTTAAATGTATTTTGGCTCGAGTATGTGAAACCTGAACTGCACTGTTTTCAAACCCTGCAGTTCACTCTCACTCCAGCCTTAGAGATGATTCAGCAACCTGTTACCGTACAGAGGGCCGGCACAGTTCAGCTATGAAATGTGACCTGTGACATCAGTGGGTCTGATTCGCAGAGGGCAAAGTCTGAGGTGGGCCCTCCAAGCCTCTGTTTTTTCCCCTTTTAAAAGCAGTGGCATGCTTTGAAGACATTTGCAGTTTTGGGTTTCCTAAATAAGCCACCTTTGACCTTTTCCCTCCTTTCAGGCAGTAACACACACAATCCAGGCAGCTGGAAATGAGTGAAGAGGGAGGGGGATACAGGGAGGAAATATCTAGATAAAGGAGGAAAACAGAAAACACCAGAACAAGAGCAGATGAGGAAAGACTCATTAATCCCCTCATTGGTCCCGAGTCTTTGATTGAGCCGCTAGGCCTCCTCTCTATACAGATGCTTCGATGCTTTTGTGTCACATTCTTTATCATCAATAGCAACTTTGAATTAAGTACTCTGAGAAAATGATTCTGTAAAGAGGTGTGGGGGTGAGACAGGAGGAGGAGTGTGAGACAAGGCTTTAGAATTCATCCAGAGCTTTTGTCGTCTTGGGGCTCTTTGTTTCTTGTCAACTTCCTAAGCCAGCAGATTATACCCTATCAGTGTCCTCAAATGGTGGTGGAAAGAAAGTGTAATGTCAGTAGATAAAATAATTAAAGTTTCCCTACATTTTTACTGATACATAAATGTTCAGGTATTGTTTTGAGTTCCTACATAGTATGTACTCTGTGAGTTAAATGAAGTATATAATATTTCATTACATTGACCAAAATGGTGTTAATCATCCAAAGCAAGTGCATGGAGAAATTTACTGAGTGAAAAAAAAAAACACATTTTAAATGAAATGTAAATGAAATTTAAATGAATCAATTTTCATTTTATTATTATTATTATTATTATTATTATTATTATTATTATTATTATTATTATTATTATTATTATTATTGTTATTATTATTAATAATAATAATAACAATAATAATAATAATAATAATAATAATAATAATAATAATAATTACCAACTTTTCATCTTCCTTAGGCGACATTACCAGTGAGGCACCTCAGGGATGACTTCTTGGGCCCGTGTCACTGCAGAAGCATCTGTTTGGTTCAACAAAAGGAATCTTCCCTGTACTTGCCCACCTGTCACAAACAGAATGACAAACACTAATGGATGGATAAGTAGTAATCTAAGAGGTAGATTAAGAGCTCTTTGTTTGGAGAAGGTTAGGACCTCTCATTCTGCTATCTGGACCCTCAAACCCCTTTTACAGTGTCTAATAAATGTTTTTGTATAGACAAGGAAGTACACCTGATAAAAAGAATGACATGCACTCAGCAGGAATGAACTAGAACTGAGAACACGATAGCAACCTTGCAGCTTTGTCAAAGACTTCTGCCAAATCATGACAGTGATTCAGGCAGTGTTAGGTATCTCCATGAGCTCATGGGATTAACAGACACCAAAATGGCAATAGGAAAACGTGGAAACAACCTTGATCCAGAAGATTTTGCGTTCATGTTCCAACAACTCCAGTGCACCCAGAATAACAGGGTGCGTAGGTGAGTCCATGACCAATAATAACACCTGCTAAGTGCGGGCTGCCATAATGAT